>JACEEU010000744.1:1789102-1944102 GCA_016630915.1 Callionymus lyra
GGTGCTTCGCTCTCCACTCACTCGCGCTTTATCATCTTGTTATTCACTCAACACTTGGATCTGCTCCAGCGAAGCCGTCGTTTCTGCTAACGTTTGTCCTGGTGACGCTTAAAACAAGCGTACGGTCGCGCTAGCATGAGCCGCCGTAACACCTCGGCGCGACATTAGCTTCGATCACATCGACTCCTGCGGGTTCTGGCGACAAACATCCTCCTCTATATTCAGTCAAATACACAAACAATTACAATGTATCTTCATCTACTTTTTAAAGCAGCTTCAAATGATTGTTTCTGGCTCTCCCTAGTGTCAGAACCGTGTAACTGCAATCCCGTAGCGCTTCTGTTGCACAGTTGCCACGTACAGCATGCATTATCTATTCCTTTTAACACCAGAAAGTCTCTCAGTCCTTCATGACAAGAAAACACGATTAAATGTTTAGCTCGCTAACCGTTACACAGGTGTGGATACAGTGAAGACTGAGTACCAGAGGATACCGTGATGTATGAGGACGAGAGGATACAGTGATGACTGAGGACGAGAGGATATAGTGATGACTGAGTACGAGAGGATACAGTGATGACTGAGTACGAGAGGATACAGTGATGTATGAGGACGAGAGGATACAGTGATGACTGAGTATGATAGGATATAGTGATGACTGAGGATGAGAGGATACAGTGATGACTGAGTACGAGAGGATACAGTGATGACTGAGGACAAGAGGATACAGTGATGACTGAGGACGACAGGATACAGTGATGAATGAGGACGAGAGGATACAGTGATGACTGAGGACGAGAGGATACAGTGATGACTGAGGACGAGAGGATACAGTGATGACTGAGGACGAGAGGATACAGTGATGACTGAGGACAAGAGGATACAGTGATGACTGAGGACGACAGGATACAGTGATGAATGAGGACGAGAGGATACAGTGATGACTGAGGACGAGAGGATACAGTGATGACTGAGGACGAGAGGATACAGTGATGACTGAGGATGAGAGGATATAGTGATGACTGAGGATGAGAGGATACAGTGATGACTGAGTACGAGAGGATACAGTGATGACTGAGTATGATAGGATATAGTGATGACTGAGGATGAGAGGATACAGTGATGACTGAGTACGAGAGGATACAGTGATGACTGAGTACGAGAGGATACAGTGATGTATGAGGACGAGAGGATACAGTGAAGACTGAGTATGAGAGGATACAGTGATAACTGAGGACAAGAGGATACAGTGATGACTGAGGACGACAGGATACAGTGATAATGAGGACAAGAGGATACAGTGATGACTGAGGACGACAGGATACAGTGATGAATGAGGACGAGAGGATACAGTGATGACTGAGGACGAGAGGATACAGTGATGACTGAGGACAAGAGGATAGAGTGATGACTGAGAACGAGAGGATACAGCGATGACTGAGGACGAGAGGATACAGTGATGACTGAGGACGAGATGATACAGTGATGACTGAGGACGAGAGGATACAGTGATGACTGAGGACGAGAGGATACAGTGATGACTGAGGACGAGAGGATACAGTGATGACTGAGGACGAGAGGATACAGTGATGACGGAGGACGAGATGATACAGTGATGACTGAGGACGAGAGGATACAGTGATGACTGAGGATGAGATGATACAGTGATGACTGAGGACGAGAGGATACAGTGATGACTGAGGACGAGATGATACAGTGATGACTGAGAGAGGAAAGTGACGAGAGGATACAGTGATGACTGAGGACGAGATGATACAGTGATGACTGAGGACGAGAGGATACAGTGATGACTGAGGACGAGAGGATACAGTGATGACTGAGGACGAGATGATACAGTGATGACTGAGGACGAGAGGATACAGTGATGACTGAGGACGAGAGGATACAGTGATGACTGAGGACGAGATGATACAGTGATGACTGAGGACGAGAGGATACAGTGATGACTGAGGACGAGAGGATACAGGATACAGTGATGACTGAGGACGAGAGGATACAGTGATGACTGAGGACGAGATGATACAGTGATGACTGAGGACGAGAGGATACAGTGATGACTGAGGACGAGAGGATACAGTGATGACTGAGGATGAGATGATACAGTGATGACTGAGGACGAGAGGATACAGTGATGACTGAGGACGAGAGGATACAGTGATGACTGAGGACGAGAGGATACAGTGATGACTGAGGACGAGATGATACAGTGATGACTGAGGACGAGAGGATACAGTGATGACTGAGGACGAGAGGATACAGTGATGACTGAGGATGAGATGATACAGTGATGACTGAGGACGAGAGGATACAGTGATGACTGAGGACAGGATGATACAGTGATGACTGAGGACGAGAGGATACAGTGATGACTGAGGACGAGAGGATACAGTGATGACTGAGGACGAGAGGATACAGTGATGACGACAGGAGACGAGATGGATACAGTGATGACTGAGGACGAGAGGATACAGTGATGACTGAGGACGAGAGGATACAGTGATGACTGAGGATGAGATGATACAGTGATGACTGAGGACGAGAGGATACAGTGATGACTGAGGACGAGATGATACAGTGATGACTGAGGACGAGAGGATACAGTGATGACTGAGGACGAGATGATACAGTGATGACTGAGGACGAGAGGATACAGTGATGACTGAGGACGAGAGGATACAGTGATGACTGAGGATGAGATGATACAGTGATGACTGAGGACGAAAGGATACAGTGATGACTGAGGACGAGATGATACAGTGATGACTGAGGACGAGAGGATACAGTGATGACTGAGGACGAGAGGATACAGTGATGACTGAGGACGAGAGGATACAGTGTCTCCAGCACTTTTTAAAGCTGATGTTTGGACATATTTTGTCTTTCCGTTCAATTTATTCAAGTGTATCGAAATACATTGAAATACATTGAAATACATTGAAATACATTGAAATACATCGAAATACATCAAAATACATGGAATCGTATCTTGTAAACCTTGGAAAGATAAATAATTTGTTAAGTTACACTTTTTTATCATTAGAATCACTGTTTATTCAACATATACAGCCCAGATATTGTGTATTCTGCGTGTTTAATGTTCATATTTTACCGTTCAATGTGTCGTCGTACACATATGTAGCAACGAAGCAACATAAAGGTTGAGTGAAAGTTTCTAAACATCACTGGAAAACTCTGCTGAGGTGTCGATGATAAATGTTAAAGTACTTTAAAGACACATGATGCCAGAAGCTGTATGTCAGCCACAAGTCAAAGAGTCGTTCAGGGAAACTCCTTGTGTTAGTTTCAGCACTTTTACTGCACAACAGCTCCATGGCTACATTCGAAACTACTCGGCTGTTTACTGAACAGTTCAATAATCAGTAACTAATTGAGTTTGTATGTATTGTGTGTATTAGCAGCAAACGTTCAAAACCAAATTAAAAAGTATTAATGATGATACATTTCTATTAAAAAAATGCATTTCCTCTTTTGATTTTCTATTTATTTGTCATTTCATAGATGATCCACTAGATGGTAGTGTTTTCTAATACAAGACCAGAGTAAAACGCTTTATTTTTGTTTCATTACTGAACTGATGTGTTAGTGAAATGCGGTGTATATAGGACAGTAAATGACTTATGTATAAATAAATGTATAAATAAATATATATATAAATAATATGTATAAATGTATAAATAAATGTATATATAAATGTATAAATGAATTTATAAATACGTAACAAAATGTATAATGGTATAAATACATGTTTTGATAAATATCAACATGTCAAAATATATTTTAAAAAATGACTTCTTATTTAATTTTTAGCAAAGAATGGAGCTATTTTACGTACATAAAAAACATTTATTTAAACATTTATTTAAACATTTATTTAAACATTTATTTATACATTTATTTAAACATCTATTTAAACATCTATTTAAACATTTATATATACATTTATTTATACATAAGTCATTTATCGTCCTTCATATCGGTGTGTCTTTATTTACGTATTCTTTAAACTTATAATTGTTATTATTGCTCCACATGTAAGTAAGTAAGTAATTTTTATTTATATAGCGCTTTTCCGGACCAGGGTCACAAAGCACTTAAACAATCTAAACAATATTCAATAAAGTATATACTTTAAAGATCAAGATAAAACTGATAACACAACAGTAGTTCCAGAAAATCAAGGAAAAGCCTGAACAAATAGAAACGTCTTAAGATGTTTCTTGAAGTTGTTATACTAACGTCATCATATTAAATAAACATCTTCATGTTTTTCAAGAGTTCTTTTATTTAAGAAAATGTATGTTTTTGTCCTCAATGACTCCAGAAGATAAAAATATTTTGTTCAAATTAAACATTTTAAAAAAGGAAACCCCCTGCCATGACACATTTTTGAGTTTTTATACGTATTTTTCTTTTTTTTAAGAACATCATTATTGAGTGAAACCGATTCTGTAGACTTACGTCAGTTCAGAAGTGATTCTGTCGTGTTTGTCGCTCATGTCTCGAGCAGTTTTATGTTGAGTCGCTTTAAAGCCAACTCGCCAGCAGGTGGCGGTAGATGCAAACTTTCTCGTCTCTGTGTGACGGATGAGTCATTGTCTCTGTTGCATGAGAGGCGATCAGATCCGGTTAAAACCACACAAACATCTGCAGGATCTTCAGGACATTTCAGCCAAAATATGTTCCTTCAAAATCTCTTCCGTCACTTCCGTGTTGTCCTGAGAGTTTGGATTGATTTGAGGAAACACGAGAGTCTTTTTAGGAAGAGAATTGAAAGATTGTTTCGACACAAGATGTTTTTTTTCTATTCTGCTGTGTCTGCCATTCCTGATGCTTCACTTCCCTCATAAAACACACACACACACACACACACAAACACACACAAACACACACACACACATAGTACTCCACATGTTGTTTTTCTCGTCATATTCTTGATCAAGTTCTCGCCACGTTTTTCTTACAACGAGAGTTCAAATATTCATTCGTTCATCACCGCTCTAATGGCTACACGACATATTTGCTTCTGTTCTGTTTTTTTATGATGAAGTATGTAGTATTTAATGATCTGTTTGATCTGATTGTTAATACATTTTACTCTGCGTTATTACATATGATGTAGTATTTTGTCTCTGTGTTATTATGAAATTATTTCATTTTTTAATTTTTTATGATGAAGTATTTCATGATGTAGTATGTTGTACTCTAGTATCACGTATGATTTCATAATCAGTACTTTCTTTGATCACATATGATGTAGTATTTTAATTCTGTATTTTCAATAATATTTACCATGATTTAGTTGATCCCGTATGTATATATATATATATATATATATATATATATATATATATATATATATATATATATATATACTAAACTATTAACAACAATGGCAGTACAACCTTTCTACTCTTCACCCCGTAACACACACTGATTTGCTCCGGCTCTTACAAAGACACTGTTTCTTTAAATGACTCAAACCCTTGCCGGAGCCGAGGTCTAAGTTCCTTCATAACCAGATAGTTTTATTAGCTCATCTTGAGCATGTTTATTGATCTACTCTCTGAAACAATGGAACCTGGATCAAGTTTTTTAAATAAATATTAATAAAGATTTTTAATTTTTGTAAAAACACAAAGGGCCTAAAAATATTGGTCTGACCTTGAGTGACACCAACAGAACATTGTGACGAGGCTCATAAACTGAGAAGTTGTTATTTCATGTGATTATTCACCGGCTGACATCGTTTGTCTCCGTCTGACACACACATCTGACAGACTGAGACACACACACACACACACACACACACACACACACACGCACACCACACACACACACACACACACACACACACACACACACATGTTTGCCGCCAGCTGTTGACGCAGAACAGCTCTTTCTTGTGAACGTGTGAACGTGTGCAGATGGTTCCTCAGACGCACTTTTATTGTGAAAGGTTTGTGTTTCCAAAGTATTGATGAATCGATCGATTAGTTTCAGTTTCGTTCCTGAAGTTACTTTGAATCTTTTTATCTTCGAGTCAAACAATGGATTCATCGAGATAAAAAAAATGACTTGAGCTCGTGGTCAGTCGTGAACTCGACACACTCGCCCACTGAACACCAACACATTACACAACAAACACACACACACACACACACACACACACACACACACACACACACACACACAAAAAAAAAAAAAAAAAAATTAATAAATTTTTTTTAAAAATAAAAAAAATTTTTTTTTTTTATTTAATTGGGGTTTTTTTTTTTTTTTTTTTTTTTTTTTTTTTTTTTTTTTTTTTCTTCCCCTTTTTTTTTTTTTTTTTTTTTTTTTTTTTTTTTTTTTTTTTTTTTTTTTTTTTTTTTTTTTTTTTTTTTTTTTTTTTTTTTTTTTTTTTTTTTTTTTTTTTTTTTTTTTTTTTATTTTTAACACACTCTCTATTACCACGTATGATGTAGTATTTTTACTCTCTATTATCAAGTATGATGTAGTATTTTTTTACTTCTATTATCTTGTATGATGTAGTATTTTTTAACTTGTATCTTTACTTCTATTATCTTGTATGATGTAGTATTTTTACTCTCTATTATCTTGTATGATGTAGTATTTTTACTCTCTATTATCTTGTATGATGTAGTATTTTTACTCTCTATTATCTTGTATGATGTAGTATTTTTACTCTCTATTATCTTGTATGATGTAGTATTTTTACTCTCTATTATCTTGTATGATGTAGTATTTTTACTCTCTATTATCAAGTATGATTTAGTATTTTTACTCTATATTATAATGTATGATATAGTATTTTTACTCTCTATTATAAAGTATGATGAAGTATTTTTACTTTGTATTATCACGTATGATGTAGTATTTTTATTCTGTATTATCATGTATGATGTAGTATTTTTACTCTCTATTATCACGTAGGATGTAGTATTTTTACTCTCTATTATCACGTATGATGTAGTATTTTTACTCTATATTTATATTCTATATATTCTATATTTGATATTTATTGTTTTCTTTGCTTTTATAAATTAATTTAAAAAAAACAATTTTCCATAAACCTTTTTTTTCACCATACGGTACAAAGTCATGTGACTTGACCTCCTTGGGGGAGGTATGCACAGATAAGTGCGTTGAGTGTTTCCTGTGCATCGTTGATGTCAGCGAGTGTGTGACCTTGAAGACTTGTTATCAAACGGTCTGCGTTCCTTTCCTGCGGCTCCTCATTAGTCTCGCTCCACGTGTCCAGTGTTGTTGTCGAGAAGAAAAACAACAACAATGGATCTTTTCAGACACTTTTTGAACAGTTATGAAAGCATCACAAACATCGTATTGTTGAAGTACATTCTGGTACATTAGAAGTACATCTGTGTCTAAAAGTTCATGTTTTTAAATAGATGTTCGTTTTTCACATGTTTCCACGTGTCGGTGTGTTTATGACTTTAGCGTGTTTTTGTTCATAACTTCGTGAAATACTCAATTTATCAAGTATGATAAAGTATTTTTACTCTCTATTATCAAGTATGATAAAGTATTTTTACTCTCTATTATCAAGTATGATAAAGTATTTTTACTCTCTATTATCAAGTATGATTTAGTATTTTTACTCTCTATTACCATATATGATGAAGTATTTGTACTCTCTATTCTCTATTATCAAGTATTATGTAGTATTTTTACTCTCTATTATCAAGTATGATGTAGTATTTTTACTCTCTATTATCAAGTATGATGTAGTATTTTTACCTCTCTATTATCAAGTATGATGAAGTATTTTTACTCTCTATTTTCAAGTATGTATGTAGTATTTTTATCTCTATTATCAATATGATAAAGTATTATTTTTATTTTTTATCAAGTATGATGAAGTATTTTTACTCTCTATTATCAAGTATGATGAAGTATTTTTACTCTCTATTATCAAGTATGATGTAGTATTTTTACTCTCTATTATCAAGTATGATGTAGTATTTTTACTCTCTATTCTCTATTATCAAGTATGATGTAGTATTTTTACTCTCTATTCTCTATTGTCATGTATGATGTAGTATTTTTACTCTCTATTATCATGTATGATGTAGTATTTTTACTCTCTATTATCATGTATGATGTAGTATTTTTACTCTCTATTATCATGTATGATGTAGTATTTTTACTCTGTATTCTCTATTGTCATGTATGATGTAGTATTTTTACTCTCTATTGTCATGTATTATGTAGTATTTTTACTCGTCTCTATTATCATGTATGATGTAGTATTTTTACTCTCTATTATCATGTATGATGTAGTATTTTTACTCTGTATTCTCTATTGTCATGTATGATGTAGTATTTTTACTCTGTATTCTCTATTATCATGTATGATGTAGTATTTTTACTCTGTATTCTCTATTATCATGTATGATGTAGTATTTTTACTCTGTATTCTCTATTGTCATGTATGATGTAGTATTTTACTAGTATTTTACTCTTTATCATTACATATTATGTAGTATTTTTACTCTATTATTGTATTTTTATTATTTATGTATGATGTAGTATTTTTACTCTCTATTATCAAGTATGATGTAGTATTTTTACTCAGTATTCTCTATTGTCATGTATGATGTAGTATTTTTACTCTGTATCATTACTTATTATGTAGTATTTTGTACTCTCTATTATCATGTATGATGTAGTATTTTTACTCTCTATTATCATGTATTATGTAATCGTATGATGTACACACGTATTTTTACTTCGATGAGCGTCGTGCACGTCAGTGATCTACTGGATCTATATGATCTACTAACATTTCCAGCTGATCATGGTTTCACTCTCTATTATCAAGTAGGATGTAGTATTTTTACTCTCTATTATCAAGTAGGATGTAGTATTTTTACTCTCTATTCTCTATTATGAAGTATTATGTAGTATTTTTACTCTCTATTCTCTATTATCATGTATGATGTAGTATTTTTACTCTCTATTCTCTATTGTCATGTATTATGTAGTATTTTTACTCTCTATTATCAGGTATGATGTAGTATTTTTACTCTCTATTATCAGGTATGATGTAGTATTTTTACTCTCTATTATCAAGTATGATGTAGTATTTTTACTCAGTATTATCTATTGTCATGTATGATGTAGTATTTTTACTCTGTATCATTACATATTATGTAGTATTTTTACTCTCTATTATCAGGTATGATGTAGTATTTTTACTCTGTATCATTACATATTATGTAGTATTTGTACTCTCTATTATCAGGTATGATGTAGTATTTTTACTCTCTATTATCAGGTATGATGTAGTATTTTTACTCTCTATTATCAGGTATGATGTAGTATTTTTACTCTCTATTATCAAGTATGATGTACGTATACGTATCATCACGTATAAAAAAATTGGTGAGTGGGGCGCCCGTCTTTTTGATCTACTGGATCTATATGATCTACTAACATTTCCAGCTGATCATGGTTTCTGTCTCACGCACCGATGACGTCATCTCAACTTTCACCTACTTCTCTCTGCACCGCGAGGTTACTCTCGGTCAGATGCTGATGCCTTCACGTCCGGCTTCCCGTCTGCGACATGACACAACGACATCAGGCGCAGTCGTGCATTTATTTGCTGAATCCTGCTCAGTTTAGATAGTTCCACCACATTAAATACACGATCTATCAAATACAACGATTTTAACTCAATGCTCGATCTTTTGTTTAATTTTATAGCCTTAAATGGTCAAATTTCCGACGGCAGTTGAACGCCGCACCAGTGCAAAGATGGCGCAGAATCATAAACGTAAACATTTAACGTTAATTAAAGTCGTTAAATCTCATCGTTGTTTCTTCGTTTTCATCAGAATGTTGTGTCATTCGTGTGTGTACACCAAAGTGTGTTTTATATGTATTTATATGTATATAGATGTTGAGCAGGAGTTAAAATACTGTCCGTAAATATGACAAATATTGTGTATTAAAGAACATTTTTATGATCGAGAACACGCTGTTTCTCTGTCTTCCTGGCTTCTGTGCCGAGGTTACTATCGGTCATTCTTCTCCTCCTCCTCCTCCTCCTCTCCTCTCCTCCTCCCGGGGTTACTATCGGACAAACGCTTCATCCTCCTCCGTGTTTTGGGTCGAACTTCTCTGAGCTTCTGTCACAAGATATGAAGGTTGAACCAGTTCTTCAGCGACGGATAAATACTAACAAATATTCAGATGCAGTTTTCACTCGCAGACGAGAGGTTACTGTCGGTCACACGTGACGCTGACTCGGTTTCCTTTTCAAGTGAATCACTGGAGGAAGTGATTCTGGAAGTTTATTCTTGTCTGCTCATCTTCAGTAGATGTTACCTTGACTCGTCTGGTCATCTTCAGTAGATGTTACCTTGACTCATCTGGTCATCTTCAGTAGATGTTACCTCGACTCGTCTGGTCATCTTCAGTAGATGTTACCTCGACTCGTCTGCTCATCTTCAGTAGATGTTACCTCGACTCGTCTGGTCATCTTCAGTAGATGTTACCTTGACTCGTCTGGTCATCTTCAGTAGATGTTACCTTGACTCGTCTGGTCATCTTCAGTAGATGTTACCTTGACTCGTCTGGTCATCTTCAGTAGATGTTACCTTGACTCATCTGGTCATCTTCAGTAGATGTTACCTTGACTCGTCTGGTCATCTTCAGTAGATGTTACCTTGACTCGTCTGGTCATCTTCAGTAGATGTTACCTTGACTCGTCTGGTCATCTTCAGTAGATGTTACCTTGACTCGTCTGCTCATCTTCAGTAGATGTTACCTTGACTCATCTGGTCATCTTCAGTAGATGTTACCTTGACTCGTCTGCTCATCTTCAGTAGATGTTACCTTGACTTGTCATCTTCAGTAGATGTTACCTTGACTCATCTGGTCATCTTCAGTAGATGTTACCTTGACTCGTCTGCTCATCTTCAGTAGATGTTACCTTGACTCGTCTGGTCATCTTCAGTAGATGTTACCTTGACTCGTCTGCTCATCTTCAGTAGATGTTACCTCGACTCGTCTGCTCATCTTCAGTAGATGTTACCTTGACTCGTCTGGTCATCTTCAGTAGATGTTACCTTGACTCGTCTGGTCATCTTCAGTAGATGTTACCTTGACTCGTCTGCTCATCTTCAGTAGATGTTACCTTGACTCGTCTGCTCATCTTCAGTAGATGTTACCTCGACTTGTCCGGTCATCTTCAGTAGATGTTACCTTGACTTGTCATCTTCAGTAGATGTTACCTTGACTTGTCATCTTCAGTAGATGTTACCTTGACTCGTCTGGTCATCTTCAGTAGATGTTACCTTGACTCGTCTGGTCATCTTCAGTAGATGTTACCTTGACTCATCTGGTCATCTCCAGTAGGTGTTACCTTGACTTGTCTGCTCATCTTCAGTAGATGTTACCTTGACTCGTCTGCTCATCTTCAGTAGATGTTACCTTGACTCATCTGGTCATCTTCAGTAGATGTTACCTTGACTCGTCTGCTCATCTTCAGTAGATGTTACCTCGACTCGTCTGCTCATCTTCAGTAGATGTTACCTCGACTCGTCTGCTCATCTTCAGTAGATGTTACCTCGACTCGTCTGCTCATCTTCAGTAGATGTTACCTCGACTCGTCTGCTCATCTTCAGTAGATGTTACCTTGACTCGTCTGCTCATCTTCAGTAGATGTTACCTCGACTCGTCTGCTCATCTTCAGTAGATGTTACCTTGACTCGTCTGCTCATCTTCAGTAGATGTTACCTCGACTCGTCTGGTCATCTTCAGTAGATGTTACCTTGACTCGTCTGCTCATCTTCAGTAGATGTTACCTCGACTCGTCTGCTCATCTTCAGTAGATGTTACCTTGACTCGTCTGGTCATCTTCAGTAGATGTTACCTTGACTCGTCTGGTCATCTTCAGTAGATGTTACCTTGACTCGTCTGCTCATCTTCAGTAGATGTTACCTTGACTCGTCTGCTCATCTTCAGTAGATGTTACCTCGACTTGTCCGGTCATCTTCAGTAGATGTTACCTTGACTTGTCATCTTCAGTAGATGTTACCTTGACTTGTCATCTTCAGTAGATGTTACCTTGACTCGTCTGGTCATCTTCAGTAGATGTTACCTTGACTCGTCTGGTCATCTTCAGTAGATGTTACCTTGACTCGTCTGGTCCTGTTCAGTAGATGTTACCTCGACTCGTCTGCTCATCTTCAGTAGATGTTACCTTGACTCGTCTGGTCCTCTTCAGTAGATGTTACCTTGACTTGTCATCTTCAGTAGATGTTACCTTGACTTTGCTCATCTTCAGTAGATGTTACCTTGACTCGTCTGGTCATCTTCAGTAGATGTTACCTTGACTCGTCTGGTCATCTTCAGTAGATGTTACCTTGACTCGTCTGGTCATCTTCAGTAGATGTTACCTCGACTCGTCTGCTCATCTTCAGTAGATGTTACCTTGACTCGTCTGCTCATCTTCAGTAGATGTTACCTTGACTTGTCTGCTCATCTTCAGTAGATGTTACCTTGACTCATCTGGTCATCTTCAGTAGATGTTACCTTGACTCGTCTGGTCATCTTCAGTAGATGTTACCTTGACTCGTCTGGTCATCTTCAGTAGATGTTACCTTGACTCGTCTGGTCATCTTCAGTAGATGCTACCTTGACTCGTCTGGTCATCTTCAGTAGATGTTACCTTGACTCATCTGGTCATCTTCAGTAGATGTTACCTTGACTCGTCTGGTCATCTTCAGTAGATGTTACCTTGACTCATCTGGTCATCTTCAGTAGATGTTACCTTGACTCGTCTGCTCATCTTCAGTAGATGTTACCTTGACTCATCTGGTCATCTTCAGTAGATGTTACCTTGACTCGTCTGCTCATCTTCAGTAGATGTTACCTTGACTCATCTGGTCATCTTCAGTAGATGTTACCTTGACTCGTCTGGTCATCTTCAGTAGATGCTACCTTGACTTGTCATCTTCAGTAGATGTTACCTTGACTCATCTGGTCATCTTCAGTAGATGTTACCTTGACTCGTCTGCTCATCTTCAGTAGATGTTACCTTGACTCATCTGGTCATCTTCAGTAGATGTTACCTTGACTCGTCTGCTCATCTTCAGTAGATGTTACCTCGACTCGTCTGCTCATCTTCAGTAGATGTTACCTCGACTCCTCTGCTCATCTTCAGTAGATGTTACCTCGACTCGTCTGCTCATCTTCAGTAGATGTTACCTCGACTCGTCTGCTCATCTTCAGTAGATGTTACCTTGACTCGTCTGCTCATCTTCAGTAGATGTTACCTTGACTCGTCTGCTCATCTTCAGTAGATGTTACCTTGACTCGTCTGCTCATCTTCAGTAGATGTTACCTTGACTCGTCTGGTCATCTTCAGTAGATGTTACCTTGACTCGTCTGCTCATCTTCAGTAGATGTTACCTCGACTCGTCTGCTCATCTTCAGTAGATGTTACCTTGACTCGTCTGGTCATCTTCAGTAGATGTTACCTTGACTCGTCTGGTCATCTTCAGTAGATGTTACCTTGACTCGTCTGCTCATCTTCAGTAGATGTTACCTTGACTCGTCTGCTCATCTTCAGTAGATGTTACCTCGACTTGTCCGGTCATCTTCAGTAGATGTTACCTTGACTTGTCATCTTCAGTAGATGTTACCTTGACTTGTCATCTTCAGTAGATGTTACCTTGACTCGTCTGGTCATCTTCAGTAGATGTTACCTTGACTCGTCTGGTCATCTTCAGTAGATGTTACCTTGACTCGTCTGGTCCTGTTCAGTAGATGTTACCTCGACTCGTCTGCTCATCTTCAGTAGATGTTACCTTGACTCGTCTGGTCCTCTTCAGTAGATGTTACCTTGACTTGTCATCTTCAGTAGATGTTACCTTGACTTTTCATCTTCAGTAGATGTTACCTTGACTCGTCTGGTCATCTTCAGTAGATGTTACCTTGACTCGTCTGGTCATCTTCAGTAGATGTTACCTTGACTCGTCTGGTCATCTTCAGTAGATGTTACCTCGACTCGTCTGCTCATCTTCAGTAGATGTTACCTTGACTCGTCTGCTCATCTTCAGTAGATGTTACCTTGACTTGTCTGCTTATCTTCAGTAGATGCTACCTTGACTCATCTGGTCATCTTCAGTAGATGTTACCTTGACTCGTCTGGTCATCTTCAGTAGATGCTACCTTGACTCGTCTGGTCATCTTCAGTAGATGTTACCTTGACTCGTCTGGTCATCTTCAGTAGATGTTACCTTGACTCGTCTGGTCATCTTCAGTAGATGTTACCTTGACTCGTCTGCTCATCTTCAGTAGATGTTACCTTGACTCGTCTGGTCATCTTCAGTAGATGTTACCTTGACTCGTCTGGTCATCTTCAGTAGATGTTACCTTGACTCGTCTGGTCATCTTCAGTAGATGTTACCTTGACTCGTCTGGTCATCTTCAGTAGATGTTACCTTGACTTGTCTGCTCATCTTCAGTAGATGTTACCTTGACTCGTCTGGTCATCTTCAGTAGATGTTACCTTGACTTGTCATCTTCAGTAGATATTACCTCGACTCGTCTGGTCATCTTCAGTAGATGTTACCTCGACTCGTCTGGTCATCTTCAGTAGATGCTACCTCGACTCGTCTGGTCATCTTCAGTAGATGCTACCTCGACTCGTCTGGTCATCTTCAGTAGATGTTACCTCGACTCGTCTGGTCATCTTCAGTAGATGCTACCTCGACTCGTCTGGTCATCTTCAGTAGATGTTACCTTGACTCGTCTGGTCATCTTCAGTAGATGTTACCTTGACTTGTCTGGTCATCTTCAGTAGATGTTACCTTGACTCGTCTGGTCATCTTCAGTAGATGTTACCTCGACTCGTCTGCTCATCTTCAGTAGATGTTACCTTGACTCGTCTGGTCCTCTTCAGTAGATGTTACCTTGACTTGTCTGCTCATCTTCAGTAGATGTTACCTTGACTCGTCTGGTCATCTTCAGTAGATGCTACCTTGACTCGTCTGGTCATCTTCAGTAGATGCTACCTTGACTCGTCTGGTCATCTTCAGTAGATGCTACCTTGACTTGTCTGCTCATCTTCAGTAGATGCTACCTTGACTTGTCTGCTCATCTTCAGTAGATGTTACCTTGACTCGTCTGGTCATCTTCAGTAGATGCTACCTTGACTTGTCTGCTCATCTTCAGTAGATGCTACCTTGACTTGTCTGCTCATCTTCAGTAGATGTTACCTTGACTCGTCTGGTCATCTTCAGTAGATGTTACCTTGACTCGTCTGCTCATCTTCAGTAGATGTTACCTTGACTCGTCTGGTCATCTTCAGTAGATGTTACCTTGACTCGTCTGGTCATCTTCAGTAGATGTTACCTTGACTCGTCTGCTCATCTTCAGTAGATGTTACCTTGACTCGTCTGGTCATCTTCAGTAGATGTTACCTTGACTCGTCTGCTCATCTTCAGTAGATGTTACCTTGACTCGTCTGGTCATCTTCAGTAGATGTTACCTTGACTTGTCTGCTCATCTTCAGTAGATGTTACCTTGACTCGTCTGGTCATCTTCAGTAGATGTTACCTTGACTCATCTGGTCATCTTCAGTAGATGCTACCTTGACTCGTCTGGTCATCTTCAGTAGATGTTACCTTGACTCGTCTGGTCATCTTCAGTAGATGTTACCTTGACTCGTCTGGTCCTCTTCAGTAGATGTTACCTTGACTCGTCTGGTCATCTTCAGTAGATGTTACCTCGACTCGTCTGCTCATCTTCAGTAGATGTTACCTTGACTTGTCTGCTCATCTTCAGTAGATGTTACCTTGACTCGTCTGCTCATCTTCAGTAGATGTTACCTTGACTCGTCTGCTCATCTTCAGTAGATGTTACCTTGACTCGTCTGCTCATCTTCAGTAGATGTTACCTTGACTCGTCTGCTCATCTTCAGTAGATGTTACCTTGACTCGTCTGCTCATCTTCAGTAGATGTTACCTTGACTCGTCTGCTCATCTTCAGTAGATGTTACCTTGACTCGTCTGCTCATCTTCAGTAGATGTTACCTTGACTCGTCTGCTCATCTTCAGTAGATGTTACCTTGACTCGTCATCTTCAGTAGATGTTACCTTGACCTGCATCAACATTCAAATATCATTTTTCACATGTTCATGTGTATTTTACTCTCTATAGTATTTTACTCTCTATTAACACGTAATGTATTTAATAATGATGTACTATTTTTACTATAATATTGCATATTGTTTATTATTTTTACTCTGTACCACTGTGAATATTACATGTATTTTATTCTCTATTCATGAAGAAGTATTTCTACTCTCTATTATCACATATGATGAAGTATTTTTACTCTCTATTATCAAGTATGATGAATATTTTTACTCTCTATTATCAAGTATGATGAAGTATTTTTACTCTCTATTATCAAGTATGATGAATATTTTTACTCTCTATTATCAAGTATGATGAATATTTTTACTCTCTATTATCAAGTATGATGAAGTATTTTTACTCTATTATCAAGTATGATTTAGTATTTTTACTCTCTATAATCAAGTAGGATGAAGTATTTTTACTCTCTATTATCAAGTATGATGAATATTTTTTCTCTTTATTATCACATATGATGAAGTATTTTTACTCTCTATAATCAAGTAGGATGAAATATTTTTACTCTCTATTATCAAGTATGATTTAGTATTTTTACTCTCTATTATCAAGTATGATGAATATTTTTACTCTCTATTATCAAGTATGATGAAGTATTTTTACTCTCTATTATCAAGTATGATTTAGTATTTTTACTCTCTATTATCAAGTATGATGAAGTATTTTTACTCTCTATTATCAAGTATGATTTAGTATTTTTACTCTCTATAATCAAGTAGGATGAAATATTTTTACTCTCTATTATCAAGTATGATTTAGTATTTTTACTCTCTATAATCAAGTAGGATGAAGTATTTTTACTCTCTATAATCAAGTATGATGAATATTTTTACTCTCTATTATCAAGTATGATGAAGTATTTTTACTCTCTATTATCAAGTATGATGAAGTATTTTTACTCTCTATTATCAAGTATGATTTAGTATTTTTACTCTCTATAATCAAGTAGGATGAAGTATTTTTACTCTCTATTATCAAGTATGATGAATATTTTTACTCTCTATTATCAAGTATGATGAAGTATTTTTACTCTCTATTATCAAGTATGATTTAGTATTTTTACTCTCTATAATCAAGTAGGATGAAGTATTTTTACTCTCTATTATCAAGTATGATGAATATTTTTACTCTCTATTATCAAGTATGATGAAGTATTTTTACTCTCTATTATCAAGTATGATTTAGTATTTTTACTCTCTATAATCAAGTAGGATGAAGTATTTTTAATCTCTATTATCAAGTATGATGAAGTATTTGTACTCTCTATTATCAAGTACAATGAAGTATTCTGATTCTATATTTACAGTGTTCTATTTTTACTCTCTATTATCATGTATGATGAAGTATTTTTACTCTCTATTATCAAGTATGATGAAGTATTTTTACTCTCTATTATCAAGTATTTTTACTCTCTATTATCAAGTACGATGAAGTATTTTTTATATTTACAGTGTTCTATTTTTCTATTATCATGTATGATGAAGTATTTTTACTCTCTATTATCAAGTAGGATGAAGTATTTTTATCTATTATCAAGTATATTTTTACTCTCTATTATCAAGTATGATGATTCTATATTTACAGTGTTCTATTTTTTACTCTCTATTATCATGTATGATGAAGTATTTTTACTCTCTATTATCAAGTAGGATGAAGTATTTTTACTCTCTATTATCAAGTATGATGAAGTATTTTTACTCTATTATCAAGTATGATGAATATTTTTACTCTCTATTATCAATATGAATATTTTTACTCTATTATCAAGTATGATGAATATTTTTACTCTCTATTATCAAGTATGATTTAGTATTTTTACTCTCTATTATCAAGTAGGATGAAGTATTTTTACTCTCTATTATCAAGTATGATGAAGTATTTTTACTCTCTATTATCAAGTATGATGAAGTATTTTTACTCTCTATTATCAATATATCTTTATCGTATGATGAATATTTTTACTCTCTATTATCAAGTAGGATGAAGTATTTTTAACTCTCTATTATCAAGTATGATGAATATTTTTACTCTCTATTATCAAGTACAATGAAGTATTCTGATTCTATATTTACAGTGTTCTATTTTTACTCTCTATTATCATGTATGATGAAGTATTTTTACTCTCTATTATCAAGTAGGATGAATATTTTTATCTCTCTATTATCAAGTATGATGAATATTTTTACTCTCTATTATCAAGTATGATGAATTTGATTCTATTATTTACATGTTCTATTTATAAGTATGATGAAGTATTTTTACTCTCTATTATCAAGTATGATGAAGTATTTTTACTCTCTATTATCAAGTATGATGAAGTATTTTTACTCTCTATTATCAAGTATGATGAAGTATTTTTACTCTCTATTATCAAGTATGATGAATATTTTACTCTCTATTTAAGTAGGATGAATATTTTTACTCTCTATTATCAAGTATGATGAAGTATTTTTACTCTCTATTATCAAGTATGATGAATATTTTTACTCTCTATTATCAAGTATGATGAAGTATTTTTACTCTCTATTATCAAGTATGATTTGGTATTTTTACTCTCTATTATCAAGTATATATCAAGTAGGATGAAGTATTTTTACTCTCTATTATCAAGTATGATGAAGTATTTTTACTCTCTATTATCAAGTATGATGAAGTATTTTTACTCTCTATTATCAAGTATGATGAATATTTTTACTCTCTATTATCAAGTATGATTGAATATTTTTACTCTCTATTATCAAGTATGATTTAGTATTTTTACTCTCTATGATCAAGTAGGATGAAGTATTTTTAATCTCTATTATCAAGTATGATGAAGTATTGGTACTCTCTATTATCAAGTACAATGAAGTATTCTGATTCTATATTTACAGTGTTCTATTTTTACTCTCTATTATCATGTATGATGAAGTATTTTTACTCTTTATAATCAAGTAGGATGAAATAATTTCACTCTCTATTATCAAGTATAAGGAAGTATTTTTACTCTCTATTATCAAGTATGATTTAGTATTTGTACTCTCTATTATCAAGTACAATGAAGTATTCTGATTCTATATTTACAGTGTTGTATTTTTACTCTCTATTATCATGTATGATGACGTATTTTTACTCTCTATTATCATATATGATAAAGTATTTTACTCTCTTTTATCATGTATGATGAAGTATTTCTACTCTCTGTTATCATGTATGATGAAGTATTTCTACTCTCTGTTATCATGTTTGATGAAGTATTTTTTCTCAAGTATTATTTAACGATGCTTGTGAAATGACATGTTTGTACTTTCATTCAACTGACTTGTGAAGACAAAACAAAGTTAACGTTTAGTCCAATAAACTAAAAGTAAAATGTGTGTATTATCCACGTGATATTTGAAAATGAAGTTCTATTGACTAGTATTGAGTACTTTTGATGTGTAAATGTTGCTTTAGTTAAGAGAAAACCTTGAACAGATGATTCATTTGAGTCAAGTATGACTCCAGTGTGTTCTTCAAGAAGCACGCCGGGGCTGATGGGAAATCTCCTCCCCCAACACTGACACTCATGGGTTCAAGAGAACGATAGGAAGTGAACGTGTGGTTCGTTCAAGGTCTTTAATTCTGATTATTTACATTGATTTATGTGTTTTGATTACAAATAAACTATTTACGTCCATATATGGATTTCTGGAGTTTTTCTTGTAAGAACCTAATTTATAACTAAAGGAACGAAGACACGCAGACAAGAGCTTTGATGACATCAATCATCCAATAGTAGCTATTTACACTCCACTATATACTACATACCATATATATATATATAAGGTGTAGTATTTTACTCTGTATTATCAAGTATGATGCAAGTATTTTTAATCTTTATTATCCCCTTTAATATATTGAAGTATTTGAATTCTATATTTATGGTGTAGTATTCCAATAGTAGCTATTTACACTACACTATATACTACATACCATATATATATATACTGTATATAAGGTGTAGTATTTTACTCTGTATTATCAAGTATGATGCAAGTATTTTTAATCTTTATTATCCCCTTTAATATATTGAAGTATTTGAATTCTATATTTATGGTGTAGTATTCCAATAGTAGCTATTTACACTACACTATATACTACATACCATATATATATACTGTATATAAGGTGTAGTATTTTACTCTGTATTATCAAGTATGATGCAAGTATTTTTAATCTTTATTATCCCCTTTAATATATTGAAGTATTTGAATTCTATATTTATGGTGTAGTATTCCAATAGTAGCTATTTACACTACACTATATACTACATACCATATATATATATATAAGGTGTAGTATTTTACTCTGTATTATCAAGTATGATGCAAGTATTTTTAATCTTTATTATCCCCTTTAATATATTGAAGTATTTGAATTCTATATTTATGGTGTAGTATTCCAATAGTAGCTACATACAGTATATATATATATATATATATATTCATCTACACATCAGTGAATTGACTACTAAGTGTATCAAAAGTGTTTTAATTCTTTAATTTCAATGTAGTATTTTTACTCTCCATTATCAAGTACGATGAAGTATTTTTAATCTTTATCATCCCCTCTGATGAAGTATTTTAATTATATATCTACAGTGTAGTATTCGAATAGTAGCTACATACAGTATATATATACAGTATGTATACACATCAGTGAATTGACTACTGAGTAAACTAAGACTCAATTATTTTAAATAAATTCTTCAATGTCACTAGTTTGTTATTTAATAATATTTTCTTCATATGTTTGACTTTTCAAAGCCTGACGTGTAAAGACTTTAAAATGTTTAAATCACGAAAACTGACGATAAAACCTTGTTGTTAGAGGAAAACACGAGTTTCTAAAGATGTGGTCATAATGTTGATGTGTTTATCTTTGGATGAGGTTCTAAGAGTCTCAGGCTGCAGATGGTTCTGATGGTTCTGATGGTCCATTCAAGCTGAACGAGCCTTGATCAGTGTAAATAGGATTAGAGGTTAAGACGCTGCTGCCTCAGGAGACTCTGGTGTCCAGTGTTTGTCTCCAAGCCTCGATCACTGAACCTTCTACGAGGATTAGACTGGAAATCTTCATCCATTTCTTCTCCATTTAACCTTCTCAGTAAAAGTTACTATTTTTGGAGGTTGATTCAAGCGTATGTTTTCCCTGAATTACGAATTGTATGTTGTTGTTTGATTTGATTGTTTCTACTGGTGTTTTTTCCTGAATTATGAAGATACTTTAAAATCCTGCACAAACCATTTACTTTGTGCTCAGTTAGAAATATATATTTATGAGTAAATATTTCATTTTTTGTCTGAACTGATGTTTATCCTGAATTATCACAATATTTGTATTGTCATTTTTACGTTTGTTTTCAAAGACGTCTACACATATACTCTATATATGTTGACTTCGTCAAGAAACATCATTTATTCAACAGGAACCTTCAGACTCATCTTTTATTTACATTTTAAAAACTGTAATGAAAATGACAAACAGATTTTAGTCACTGAAAATGGTTCATGGATGGATGGATGGATGGATGGATGGATGGATGGATGGATGGATGGATGGATGGATGGATGGATGGATGGATGGATGGATGGATGGATGGATGGATGGATGGATGGATGGATGGATGGATGGATGGATGGATGGATGGATGGATGGATGGATGGATGGATGGATGGATGGATGGATGGATGGATGGATGGATGGATGGATGGATGGATGGATGGATGGATGGATGGATGGATGGATGGATGGATGGATGGATGGATGGATGGATGGATGGATGGATGGATGGATGGATGGATGGATGGATGGATGGATGGATGGATGGATGGATGGATGGATGGATGGATGGATGGATGGATGGATGGATGGATGGATGGATGGATGGATGGATGGATGGATGGATGGATGGATGGATGGATGGATGGATGGATGGATGGATGGATGGATGGATGACTTGTAATTTGTGTTTATCTTGCAGGATTTTTAAACATCTCAATAATTCTTCATCATTTTATAAATCATTTGATAAAAACATGTTTTTTTCGCCTCAAACTAATGTTTATTCTTAATTATCTACATACTTTGAATTTAATTCAGTACAAATATTATTTTGAGGAAAAGAAAGTTTGTGTGTCTCGGTCGAAATTTCATTAAAAAAAATGATAAAATAACGAGAAAAATCAAATGTGCAAGAAAATCAGAAATATCTTGAAAACAAACACAATAAATACATATTTAAGCAAAACAAAAATAATCATCACGACAAAAATGAAAAAGTATTTTTTTATTCTAAGCTAAAATAGAGCAGTTTTTAAACTAAAAATCTTCCTTCAGTTTGAGAGGAAACACGAGTTCCTGCTACTGGCCCTTTAAGAGATGTTTTGACTGCGCACGTGCTCAGTGGTTGACCGACAGTAACCTCAGCATCTCGTATAAAAACCAACTGAAGCAAAAAGAGAAACAGTTCGATCAGACGCACGCGCGGAGGTTCGGTGTCGGTTCTGTTCGTCTCTGGAGAAGATTCTTTAAACTCATGACAGGATTTTAGGAGAGTTTTGGACCGAGCTGGTGAGTTTTTAACCCTTTTTTTTATTCTGATTTAAGAGCTTCTTTGTTGGATTAACACCGAGATCTGTGGTCAGATCGAGGAACTCTCTCTTGATCAATCAATCAATCAATTAATCGATATTATTTTATTATCGCTTTAAAATCTATTTATTGTCATTTTTTATTTTTACAGAAAAAATATGCGAAGTTATTGATTTATTACTGAACCAAGGTTACGACTGTTTCCGGTGAAGAGATCGACAACTAAGTGCTAAAGATTCTTCGTTTGTGTGATTTATCGATTAATTGTTATCGATAAAAACAAAAATAATCGACGATTGTTTTTGTTTTTCTTACTTCCATTGGTTTATGTGAAGCTAGAGACAATGCTGCGAAATGTTTCCGGCTGAACGAGTTACACAATAAAAGTCGCCTTTGTTAACCACTGTAAAACGAGCATTTAACCTACTATTTTCACAACCACTTTTTCGAAGCTGATTTAATTTCAACAATATGCTAATATTTATTATTTATTCAACTGTATTGGTAAAAATTCGAGTCATAAAATGTATGCTTCCCTTTACTTCCGCCGTCAGTTCTGGCGATTGACGTGTGTTTTTTTTTGGGTCAGCATCAAAGCAGAAAGAGTGACCGAGAGTAACCTCAGGAACAATGAAACAAACAACAAACACACATTTTACGAGTGTTTACCTGCAGCAACTTACACACAAACAACAACCACAATAAACATTTAAATCTGATTTGAAACCGTGTCGTTGTTCGTCCGTCATAACGGTAATAACGCGACACGACAACAGGATTAAAACGATCGCATTTGTTAACGTTTTCGTCTTTAATTAGTGACATTCGTGACGTTAAAATAAAGAAATAAATGTCGTTATGTTAACGTCACGTTTAGACGCAGAAAACCTCCATCGATGAATCCACGTCCACAGATTTAATCGAACTTTAAATCTTTTTATTTCAATGAAACGTCTTCGTGTTTTATTCCCGATCGATCGATGTCGACCGAGGGTCTAATTTTAGAGGATATCCGTGCGACGATGTATGAACGCGTGCACGTGAGCGAGAGTTGATGGTAAACAAGTATTGAAAAAAGAAAAAAATACCTCGGTTTGGCCGCCGGGGGCGCACTAGCTCTGCACCATTTGTTCTGCATCAAAGTCAACACAGTTGTTTTTCTTGTAAAAAATATTGCAATATTTCCTGGTTATGACGCTTTAAAGGATGAGAATATGATGAGACGTATACTGAGGTGCTGTAGATACTAGATCTGAGCTTCACTGAAGCGCCTTTTGTTCTTGTTGCTGCTGTGACTCGTCGACGGTGAAGAAAAATCGGCCTCGAGTTAATTAAACTCATATTTTTGTGTTTAAACCAGTTCTTTAAATGAAATAAAAAGTCAAATGGAAGATGATGTAATGGGTTCGAATACATCAGTGTGTTGAGCTTTTATGGAGACACTTGGAAAACCAATAATTACATTTTATTTAAAGTGAAAATGTGTTTTTAATCATGTATTAAATCTTGTGTTTCTACCTGTTGTGTGGAGGAAGAGATCGAGCGAGTGAAGGGATTCAAGCGATGATTGTTTGATTGATTGACATGCGTCAGAATGAGTAGATTAGGGAGATTAAATCGATCAATCGTCATGATTGACTCTTGTGTCTTTGACTGTGACATCATCGACACCTTGTTGTTGTTCGTCTGGATCCTGATGAGATTCATTCTGGAGTCGAACACTCGACAGGTTCAACTTCAAATGATTGATTTAAGATCACTAAACAAATATTGATTCATCATCTTTTTAAAGTTGAAATCTTCTCCTCCACGTGTGAAGATACTTTTTTAATCGTAAAAAACAATTTCAGTTGTTTCCGGATCTGTGTTTTTTCTTTTTTCTTCTCTTCCCGTCAGTTGTGTAGTTTGGATGTAACGCGACCTTTGGATCTGAGTTTACTGAACCAGAACAATCTGAGCTTCGTTCCTACTGATCGGTTCTTTGTTCGTGAGGTCGTACGATTAGAAGCTCCTCTGATTTAATGTAGTTTTTATACCTCAGATTTTTAGGAATATTTGACTCCGATCGGGTGAGTCTTTTAAAATCTCTTATGAAATGTGTTGTTTTTCAACTATAATCAAACAATTTTCAACTTTAATCAAACAATTTTCAACTATAATCAAACAATTTTCAACTATAATCAAACAATTTTCAACTATAATCAAACAATTTTCAACTATAATCCAACAATTTTCAACTATAATCAAACAATTTTCAACTATAATCACACAATTTTCAACTATAATCAAACAATTTTCAACTATAATCAAACAATTTTCAACTATAATCAAACAATTTTCAACTATAATCAAACAATTTTCAACTATAATCAAACAATTTTCAACTATAATCAAACAATTTTCAACTATAATCAAACAATTTTCAACTTTAATCAAACAATTTTCAACTATAATCAAACAATTTTCAACTGTAATCAAACAATTTTCAACTATAATCAAACAATTTTCAACTAATAATCAAACAATTTTCAACTATAATCAAACAATTTTCAACTTTAATCAAACAATTTTCAACTATAATCAAACAATTTTCAACTATAATCAAACAATTTTCAACTATAATCAAACAATTTTCAACCTTAATCAAACAATTTTCAACTATAATCAAACAATTTTCAACTATAATCAAACAATTTTCAACTATAATCAAACAATTTTCAACTATAATCAAACAATTTTCAACTTTAATCAAACAATTTTCAACTATAATCAAACAATTTTCAACTATAATCAAACAATTTTCAACTATAATCAAACAATTTTCAACTATAATCAAACAATTTTCAACTATCACATAAAACAATTTTCAACTATAATCAAACAATTTTCAACTTTAATCAAACAATTTTCAACTATAATCAAACAATTTTCAACTAAAATTTTCAACTTAATCAAACAATTTTCAACTATAATCAAACAATTTTCAACTATAATCAAACAATTTTCAACTATAATCAAACAATTTTCAACTATAATCAAACAATTTTCAACTATAATCAAACAATTTTCAACTATAATCAAACAATTTTCAACTATAATCAAACAATTTTCAACTATAATCAAACAATTTTCAACTGTAATCAAACAATTTTCAACTATAATCAAACAATTTTCAACTTTAATCAAACAATTTTCAACTATAATCAAACAATTTTCAACTATAATCAAACAATTTTCAACTTTAATCAAACAATTTTCAACTATAATCCAACAATGAAATGTGTTGTTTTTAAAAGCGTCTAAAACCAACATTTCCTGCAGCGTTTCAAGTGTTTTTCTCTTGTTGTTTGTGTGATTATATTCTGAGGATGATTCTCTCTGATCCACAGCCAGGAGTTGCTCGAGTCGACAGCAACATGGCCGTCTCCACTCAGCTGGGTTTACTCCTCTGGAAGAACTTCACGTACCGGAGGAGACAAACCGTGAGTTTCACGTTAAATTCAAAGCCATTTTCGGGTTATACTTAGTTTTATATCATCAAGATTTGTTTCCGTTTTTTAAAGTGTTTCAAATGTTTAATCTTGTTTGAATCAAACTTTAATTCTTAAAATCAAAACATTTTCATACGTTTAAATGTGTATTTGTACATTTTGAATACAGCTATTTTAAGTCTGTTTTCGACGGAATGTATCGGAAATTTTAAAGTTTTAAAGCGTGTATAAAAATGTGACGTAAACTGTAAACTCAGCACTATTTTCGGTGAGTTTGCCGAATGTATCTGACATTTTGAAAGTGTCTCACATTTTATTAATAACATAACATTTTATTTTAGCGCAGCTACTTTAGCTCAGTTTGCTAAGAAACTTATCTGACATTTAAGTGTGTATTTTTTATGACTTAAAATGTTTTTGTAACACAGATTTTTACCTTTTTTTTAAATAACACAAAATAACTTGAGTGATTAAAAATGTATTTTTTATTATCACAAAATGTTGGTTTAGGAAAAGCTTTTTAAATTAAGTTTTGCTGGGAAATGTATTTAAAATTGTAAAAGTGTCTTAAATGTTATTTTTTATAACAATACTTTTTAGTTTAAGGCAGTTTGCTATGTATGTGACATTTAGGAAGTTAGCCTGTTAGCTCATCGTAGCGGTTGCTAATTGCTAACTCACTCGTTAGCATCAAGCAGCTAGCTAAACATCGATGCTAAGCTAATGTAGCGTGTCTTCAATACTCCTAAAATACTTGTTAATCCTGCGGTTAAAATTCATCGTCGTGTGAGATCATTTATTGTGAAACATTTTAATTCTTGGAAAAATGTTTTGTTTCTACATAACTATTATTGGCTAATCTCTCTAGAAAGAAAAAAACCCCTCCATGAGTCAACATGTTCTTCGTGGACTTCCAGTAACGCTGCGTGTTCTGACCACGCACTGGAGTTCATGCTCACTTCCCCCGCGGGGTCACTCAGGCGGGGTCACTCAGACGGGGTCACTCAGACGGGGTCACTCAGACGGGGTCACTCGACGCCCTCATATGCATACAGTCGCTTCTTTTGTCCTTCGAGAGGCGGCGGCGTCTCCAAGTGACGTCCGTCTGCGACACAAGAATACAGTGGAGTTAAAGCAGACGCAGCAGATGGACTCGTGCGGTTCTTTGTCTGAAGTCTAGTGACCCGTGTTGACTTGTGGGTGGATTATAGTCTCGCTCCAGATGACCAGTGCTGTGTCTCAAATACTTCTTTTAGTGTACTAGAAGTATCATCAGGATAGTGTACGTACTAACTAGTAACTAATCCTCCACAGATAGTATGTCTCAAACATACTTCTCTTAGTATACTAGAAGTTAGTATCATCAGGATAGTGTACGTACTAACTAGTAACTAATCCTCCACAGATAGTATGTCTCAAACATACTTCTCTTAGTATACTAGAAGTTAGTATCATCAGGATAGTGTACGTACTAACTAGTAACTAATCCTCCACAGATAGTATGTCTCAAACATACTTCTCTTAGTATACTAGAAGTTAGTATCATCAGGATAGTGTACGTACTAACTAGTAACTAATCCTCCACAGATAGTATGTCTCAAACATACTTCTCTTAGTATACTAGAAGTTAGTATCATCAGGATAGTGTACGTACTAACTAGTAACTAATCCTCCACAGATAGTATGTCTCAAACATACTTCTCTTAGTATACTAGAAGTTAGTATCATCAGGATAGTGTACGTACTAACTAGTAACTAATCCTCCACAGATAGTATGTCTCAAACATACTTCTCTTAGTATACTAGAAGTTAGTATCATCAGGATAGTGTACGTACTAACTAGTAACTAATCCTCCACAGATAGTATGTCTCAAACATACTTCTCTTAGTATACTAGAAGTTAGTATCATCAGGATAGTGTACGTACTAACTAGTAACTAATCCTCCACAGATAGTATGTCTCAAACATACTTCTCTAAGTATACTAGAAGTTAGTATCATCAGGATAGTGTACGTACTAACTAGTAACTAATCCTCCACAGATAGTATGTCTCAAACATACTTCTCTAAGTATACTAGAAGTTAGTATCATCAGGATAGTGTACGTACTAACTAGTAACTAATCCTCCACAGATAGTATGTCTCAAACATACTTCTCTTAGTATACTAGAAGTTAGTATCATCAGGATAGTGTACGTACTAACTAGTAACTAATCCTCCACAGATAGTATGTCTCAAACATACTTCTCTTAGTATACTAGAAGTTAGTATCATCAGGATAGTGTACGTACTAACTAGTAACTAATCCTCCACAGATAGTATGTCTCAAACATACTTCTCTTAGTATACTAGAAGTTAGTATCATCAGGATAGTGTACGTACTAACTAGTAACTAATCCTCCACAGATAGTATGTCTCAAACATACTTCTCTTAGTATACTAGAAGTTAGTATCATCAGGATAGTGTACGTACTAACTAGTAACTAATCCTCCACAGATAGTATGTCTCAAACATACTTCCCTTAGTATACTAGAAGTTAGTATCATCAGGATAGTGTACGTACTAACTAGTAACTAATCCTCCACAGATAGTATGTCTCAAACATACTTCTCTTAGTATACTAGAAGTTAGTATCATCAGGATAGTGTACGTACTAACTAGTAACTAATCCTCCACAGATAGTATGTCTCAAACATACTTCCTTAATATTATAAAAGTTTTATAACCACAGGATTGTGTATTCTAACTAGTAACTTACCATACTAATCATCTAGATAGTGTGCTCTCTCTGCTAGCTAATCCTCCCCCCAGGTTTTTTTTTTTTCCATCCCCCCTTTTTTTTTTCCCTCACAGGAAATGACAAGACAGCTTCTTCTTCTACTACTATTTAACGATGATTTCAACCAGCTGTATGAACACTAGCGCCACCTGCTGGCAGCACGTTTTGCAAGTTTGGAAGAAGAAATTAAAAAGAAATACGAGAATCGAAATATTTGCCAGATATTTACGCTGGTATCAGCAGCGAAGACGTGTCATCATTCTACTGCTGCTGAAAATACACCTGTACATATATGAATATATATATATATATATATATATATATATATATATATATATATATATGACGTAACTTCCGTTTAAACGTCACTAAGATGGAGCCATTTAGGGTGGTTAGTGTCCATCGATCCATACTCAGTTTTGTGGGCGTTTTAGTTCCAATCTAGTGTGTATGGAGCACTAACTACATTTACACTAAGAATTGAGACGCACTTACGCACTTAAAATACTATCTTTGAGTACACTAGTATGCGATTTGAGACACATCACACACGTCTAAACTTGTGTTTTCGTTCTTGGAAAATCCCATTGATTTTTCTAGATACTTAAACCAACATCGTGAAACTAGTACGAGTTCGATCCGTTCGTTTTAACTGATCGATAGTTTCCTTAAAGAGTTTTATTTTGAAATTAAATGTTTTCAATCTTTTTTCTTTCAGGTCCAGTTTGTGATCGAGCTGATCTGGCCTCTGTTCATCTTCTTCATCCTCATCTCGGTGCGGATGCACTACCCTGCCTACGAGCAGCACCAATGTGAGTGTCGGGGACCCACAGATATAAAAGTGTGAAAAAACATTCCGGTAGATTAAAAAAGATCCGAAAACAGGAAGTTTCACAGGAAAGTTCTCGATTTAAACACACAAGTTTCTCTGTAACTTCAATGTATTGATCTACTTTCATTTGTCAATATTGGTTCCGGGTCATGAGGCCATTTGATTTGGATGAACTTTTCAACGTTTGTTTAAAAATGAAGGTTTAACTAAACTTCTGGTTAAGATAACATTTTATTTTTTTAACTGTAAAAGCCTCGTCAGGGAGTTTAAACTATTTTTAATTCATCATATAAATGACACCAGAATATATATGTTTAAAGGTGACGCATGTTTTATGACATAAAAATGTTAGTTGAGCGAAGTTATTTCATAATATCTTACATTTAAAACTGTTTACGTCATTAATATACATTTTAAACACGGCTATTTTAAGTCTATTTTCGATGGAATGTAACGGAATTTTAAAAGTTTTAAACTGTATAGAAAAATGTGACGTAAACTGTAACGAAATTTGAAAGTGTCTTAACATTTATTTCTTATAACAAAAAATGTTAGTTTAGCACAGTTTGCTATGTATCTGACATTTAGGAAGTTAGCCTGTTAGCTCATTGTAGCGGTTGCTAGTCGCTAACTTACTTGTTAGCATCAAGCAGCTAGCTAAACATTGATGCTAAGCTAATGTTGCGTGTCTTCAATACTCCTAAAATACTTGTTAATCCTGTGGTTTGTGAAACATTTGGACCATTTTAAACGGCGTCGGCGTCTTCATGTTTGCAGGTCACTTCCCGAACAAGGCCATGCCCTCGGCGGGAACGCTGCCCTGGGTCCAGGGGATCATCTGCAACGCCAACAACCCTTGCTTTCGTCATCCCACCCCGGGAGAGAGTCCCGGCGTGGTCGGCAACTTCGACGATTCCATGTGAGTCGTCGCGACGAAAACCGTGTCGACGTCGACGTTTAATCGTTTTTCTCTGAATCTCAGAATCTCTCGTTTGTTCAACGACGCCAAGAAGATCCTGCTGTACTCGCAGAACGACAGGAGCCTGGACGGATACAAAGGACTCCTGAGGGCCTTGAAGAAGATGCAGAGAAACACTGCTCGTGAGCACCTTCGATAACTAGTTGTTTATTTAGTTATCAACACACAAGATATTTTCATTTTCACCTAATGATCCTGTTGTGACATCAATGGGCGAGTGTGTCGAGTGTGTCGAGTGTGTCGAGTGTGTCGAGGGTGTGACCGCCTCGTTCTTATCACTGCCCGGCAGAACTCAAAGGGTCTCAAAGAGCCTCAAAAGGGCCTCCTATCCCAGGAGCCACCGAGCGTTCCACTTTACAACACTCTAAAGTTACACGTCAATGGAGAACGAAAACGTTCCCTCCTTCTATTATACCAGATACAAGAGTCTTTCAACAGAATTTTCAACTGAAATCAAACAATTTTCAACTATAATCAAACATTTTCCACTATAATCAAACAATTTTCAAATAAAATCAAACAATTTTCAACTATAACCCAACAATTCTCAACTATAATCAAACAATTCTCAACTATAATCAAACAATTTTCAACTATAATCACCAATTTTCAAATAAAATCAAACAATTTTCAACTATAACCCAACAATTCTCAACTATAATCAAACAATTTTCAACTATAATCAAACAATTCTCAACTATAATCACCAATTTTCAACTGTAACCCAACAATTTTCAACTATAATCAAACATTTTCAACTATAATCAAACAATTTTCAAATAAAATCAAACAATTTTCAACTATAATCAAACAATTTTCAAATATAATCAAACAATTTTCAACTATAACCCAACAATTCTCAACTATAATCAAACAATTTTCAACTATAATCACCAATTTTTAACTGTAATCAAACAATTTTCAACTATAACCCAACAATTTTCAACTATAACCCAACAATTTTCAACTATAATCACCAATTTTCAAATAAAATCAAACAATTTAAACTATAACCCAACAATTTTCAACTATAACCCAACAATTTTCAACTATATTATACTATATATTATCTTAAACAGAAGTTTAGTTAAACCTTCATTTTTAATCAAACGTTGAAAAGTTCATCCAAATCAAATGACCTCATGACCCCGGAACCAATATTGACAAATGAAAGTCGATCAATACATTGAAGTTACAGAGAAACTTGTGTGTAAAACGAAACTTTACAACTTTACAAAATACACTGTTTATCACTTTAGTCATTTAGTGTTACATGAGCTTCAGTCGTTTAATTGATACGAACAAAGATGTGATTGATCGTCTGGTCGGACAGAACCGGATCCTGAGGTGTGTTTAGCTTCGTGTGTGAACCTGCGCGTGTGTAGAAGTGTTGTTGTTGTGTTGTTGTTGTTGAATGTGTGACACGCACTCAGGATCAAAGAGGACGAACGAGTCCTCGTCCACTTCCTGTCAGAGCGAGATCTCGTTCCTCAACGACGTGATGCTTCTGTTCCAGGCTTCAAGCTCAAGGACTTTCTCCGAGACAACGAGACTCTTTCCCACTTCCTGCACCACAACGCCTCGCTGCCCCGACACGCCCTGAAGCAGATCGTGGAGGCCGACGTCAACCTGGAGAAGGTGATCCTTGTTTGCAACGAAACACAAGCAGAGCCTTGTTTGAAGAAAGAAGAAGTTACATCAGTATCTTGTCCTTATATCAGTTTATGTAAAGCAGTAGAAACACAACAAGTAGAGTTTATTCCACTAGTTTACATGTTTATTTAACTACTGAAACAACTATAATCAAACTATTTTCAACTATTATAAGAAAAATTCAACTAAAATCCATCTATTTAAATCAGTACAATCTCCTGACGTGTCAAGAGTCAAAAACTTTAAAAAAAACACATCTTTTGTTCAAACAAAAACACTTTTTACACAATAATAATCAATAGAACTGATTAAATCTATGATTTTTTTATTTGGTACCAGTCCCTGGACCCGCTTGTTTACATGGTACCTTTTCTCCAAGAGATCCTAGAGTCCCTGGTGCTGCTGAACCATCAGAAATACATACAATATATTCTCATATGTCGACATATGTCAGTTTATATTGTGTGTAACAAAAGCTGCAGTTGCTTCGGTCACATGACTCGTCTCTCCTCACGTTGAAAAACACTTTACTGGGTCCAACGCTGGTCTCCAGACGAATGTTCTTCATCGATCCAGGTCCAGGAAGAGATGATGATAAAACATGTAACACACACGGGTCAAGGTCGTTCTGTCCATCAGTATCTCGGTGTCACCGGAACAAACATTTGTTCTGACCTCGCCGGACAGAACGTCTTGTGTTTGTTTGTGTTTGTTGAACACTTTCAGATCTTAGCTTCGCTCGTGGACGACATGTTTTCTCAAAACCTTCTCGTCTCCTCAGGTCCTGACCAAGGGCTTCGGGTTCCACCTCCGCGACCTTTGCAACGTGACCTCGCTGGACGAGTTCGTTCACATCTCGGACCACAACGTGTCGCTCCTCGTCCAGGACATCATCTGCAGGTCGACCAGCGATTGGCTGAACGGAGCCCAGAGCCACTTCCTGTCCAACCTGGACTTCCTCAAACCCATCCGGGTAATTATTTTATATTATTATTATATATTATTATTCTACTCTTGAACGATCGTACTTGACGACACAATACAGAGAACTGAGGAGGATAAATGTTGTTTATTTCCTAAAATAAAGCATTTAAATGATTAAAAGGTCAAGGTCATGTTTTAGTTGTTTATTAAGAATTAAATGAACATATTAACAGTAAAAAAAACAACAATAAGGTCATTTAGTGGTAAAAAAAAGATAAAATTACGATTGTTTTAATAACATGAAAATAACTTTAAAATGAATAATTAATAGTTAAATAACATGAAAATAACTATAAAAATGAATAATTAATGGTTAAATAACATGAAAATAACTATAAAAATGAATAATTAATGGTTAAATAACATGAAAATAACTATAAAAATGAATAATTAATAGTTTAATAACATGAAAATAACTTTAAAATGAATAATTAATGGTTAAATAACATGAAAATAACTATAAAAATGAATAATTAATGGTTAAATAACATGAAAATAACTATAAAAATGAATAATTAATGGTTAAATAACATGAAAATAACTATAAAAATGAATAATTAATGGTTAAATAACATGAAAATAACTATAAAAATGAATAATTAATAGTTTAATAACATGAAAATAACTTTAAAATGAATAATTAATGGTTAAATAACATGAAAATAACTATAAAAATGAATAATTAATGGTTAAATAACATGAAAATAACTATAAAATGAATAATTAATGGTTAAATAACATGAAAATAACTATAAAAATGAATAATTAATGGTTAAATAACATGAAAATAACCATAAAATGAATAATTAATGGTTAAAATAACATGAAAATAGCTATAAAATTAATAATTAATGGTTTAATTACATGAAAATAACTTTAAAATGAATAATTAACGGTTTAATAACATGAAAAATAACTTAGTAACTAACTATTGTTTGTTGTTCTTTTACACAAATCAATGATTGTCAAAACAAAAGTAATATTTAGGAAGATAAATATAAAAAGCAAAAACAAAGTAAAATGACAATGAAGGTAATTAAAAAGTTGTTAATCAAGTAAATTATATTTACTTGCAGGTTTTCAGTTGATACAGTAAAGTAATGTGTATTTATATAATCAAAGCCATAATAAAACAAGTGTTTTCTATTTCAACGTTACTATTAAAAATACACAGGAAGAGTTTGAACAGTAAAAAAAATGCAGTAGTTGTATCACAGACTGGAAACTGTTCACGTCAAACCTGTGACTTTTGGTCAATTTCTGCTGCTTTTTGCAGCCGAAAACACCACTTTTCAGCCACATCTCCTTCTTTTCTGCCGACCTCAGCATTTTTTCTTCGCACTCGTGCAGTTTTTTCTGGAGGATGATTCATTTCCTTCCCTCGTTCCTCTGGACGGAGTCACCTTTCGTCTACTTTAGCGCCCCCCCTTCACCCTTCACCCACTTATGACGAGCACACATAAAAACACCGAGTACACATGTTGTGCGATCGGAACAGACTCACAATCTTTGTGCGATCGACACATTTATTGTCCGTATTAACGATCGGAGAAAGTTTTCTCTCCGGACGCCGGCTGTCGTCTTTTCAGCGACACTTGAGCTTTATCAACTGTCGCACATTCTGGCAGCTGTGTGTGTGAAGTGTGACGGACAAGGACGCACAACTGTGTTCACACACACACACACACACACACACACAAGAATGTGACAGACAGGACCACAGTAGGTCAGAGTCTCTGGGACTTATTGTTCTTTTCCCAGCTTCCCTCGCGCCGTGACTTTTGATCCCTGTTTTTCGAGTTCCATGTCTTGTTGCTGTCAGGGGTACCACAAGGCTCCATGCTAGGCCCAATTCCTATTGTCATCTGCTGTCGTTGTTGTCACTCCGTCCAGCTTACGTCTCAACAGATTTTGATGTTTTTTGTCCCGTCTCATGACTCAAGACCAGATCTTTAACTAAACTTGTGTTTCTTCTCGCAGAAGGACGTGAGGTCCGACCCGAAGTTCGTCCAAGACGTCTCGGTCGCGACCGACACTCTCCTGGAGAGCCTGGGGGCCCTGGCCGTGGAGGTAAGAACTTCAACTTGAACCTGGCGAATCGGTTGGTGATGTCTTGAGGAACGACATGAATGCACTTGTGACCTATATGTCGAACCTCAGGTTCACAAAATGACTCAAATGAGTAGAAAATAGTCTCTAAAGAGCCAAAAATGAAAGAACTTGATCTTGAACCGGTGCGGTTCATTCCTCACGCGCTCATTGTGATCCTTGAGGAACTAATTTCACAAAATGACTAAAACAGTGAAAAAGTCTCTAAAGAGAAAAATTAAAGAATTTGAACTTGAACCTTGGTCAATCGGTTCATTCCTATGGTATTGGTGATGTCTTGAGATGAATGAGGTGACGTATTGTCAAATTCAGTTCACAAAATATAAAACAAGTAAAAATAGTCTCTAAAGAAAATGAAAGATTGATCTTGAACCGTGTCGGTCATCTTCCGTCATTGGTATTTGAGGAAATGAATGTTCACAAAATATAAAAAAATTTAAATTTCCAAAGGAGACTCCTGAGGGATAATAAGTTTTACTTACTTACTTAAAAAAGTAGAAAAGTCTCAAAGAGCAAAAATAAAGAACTTGAATTGAATTGAACTGAACTGTCAACGGCGCTCCATGGTGATGTCTAGGAAGAATATGCACATGTGAGTATATATTCAATTCAGGTTCACAAAATGACTAAAACAAGTCAAAAAATAGTCTCTAAAGAGCCAAAAATGAAAGAACTTGATCTTGAACCCGGTGAATCGGTTCAGTCCTCATCGGCGCTCCATTGGTGATGCCTTGAGGAACGACATGAATGTTCACAAAATGACTAAACAAACAAATTTAAACAATTTCCCAAAGGAGACCTCCTGAGGGATCAATAAAGTTTTACCTTACCTTACCTTAAAACAAGTAGAAAAATAGTCTCTAAAGAGCCAAAAATTAAAGAACTTGAACTTGAACTTGAACCTGAACCTGGTCAATCGGTGCTCCATTGGTGATGTCTTGAGGAACGACATGAATGCACATGTGACGTATATATATCAAACTTCAGGTTCACAAAATGACTAAAACAAGTCAAAAAATAGTCTCTAAATAGCCAAAAATGAAGCATTATTTTGAGTTAAATGGAGTAAAAGGTTATATAAAGTAAATAAATCTCTGCCTCTGGCAACTGCTTCTCCACTTCACGAGCTCTTGCATAACGCTTCAGAATAACTGCTGCGATATTTATAAACTAAACATGCATTTGTAAATTGATTTCCAACCCTTTTTTCTTAAAAATAGAAATGAACTCAAGCTTTGCAACAAATTTAAACCAAATCACCTTTTTTGTATTGAATTCCTGACACTTACTGGAGCCACAAACCAGTGGAGCCGTGGATCCGGGAGCAGCACAGGGAGCTCCGTCGGAATGTGTCGGGAAAGGTCAGCGGCGGCAGTTAGTGCTGAGGGAACACAAAAAACACAAACAAGACACTGGAACACACAACACAGGCTTCTGATGACTCGGCGGGATCCAAAGATCCAGCTGCTCGTTAATCACTTTGTGTTTGTTCTCGTTTCTAATCGGCCGTTAAAACGAACTGTGAGCGCAGAAGGTCCTGTTTTCTCGTCTGAAGCTCAGAACGTTATGAAAATGAACATTAAAATATACTATACTAAGTGAAAAATGTAGGATTAGAAATTTTAAAACACACTGATCGATTCCCCGAGCGAGACAAAAGCTGAAAGATATTTAAAATGAAGTCAATAATTGAAAGAAAGACCAAAAAAAAAGAAGCATTTCCAGGTGAAAAATCCACATCAAACGAGCCTCGATGTCTGATAAACAACACAAACACTAAGTGCTGTATTAAGTTAAGTGGCTTGGATTGGATTAATGTCGCTGGTTAGAAGCTCAGCTCGCAGGAGAGAGAACTGAACTCAAGTTACCTCTGATCACGAGCTGATGACACGACAAGTTTATATGTAGAAATACTTTATATAATACAAAGAATCCTCCTGAACGGACTCTGTTTACACAGAAGGTTCCGCGCAGAAGTGATTCATGAGTTTATTTACATGTTCGAAGTATTATTGATACCATGTATTTCTTGATATGTAGACATTATCAGGACAAAACATGTTTTTTAATTCGTAGTCTTTTAAAAGTATAATAGTGTCATCAGACAAAAGCAATAGAGAACAGAGCTCCTCAAATTATTAAATCTAATTATTCAAATAAAAATTAAATGATTAGGAAAAGAAAACATTCTTCCATAGTTTATTTAGATTTTCTGATAATATGTTCATTTTTTCTTACTTTTTTAAATACGATAATACACGATAATAATACATAATAATACACAATACTACACAATAATTCACAATAATACACAATAATCATACGCAATAATACACAATAGTAATACGCAATAATACAAGATAATAATACACGATACTACACAATAATACAAGAACCTATTTGCAATAATACACAAAAATACTCAATACTACACAATGATAAACGATAAAACATAATAATACACAATAATACACAATAATACATTATAATACACAATACTAAGTGAAAATAATACATAATAATACATAATTCTATACAAAAATACACAATACTACACAAAAACAATGGGAATAATAATAAACAATGATACACAATACTACATAATACTACATAATAATACACAATACTACACAATAAAACGACACAAACGTGTTGATACGATGCTAAACGTCTTTAAAGATTAAGGGTAAGAATGTGCTGACTCCAGTGAACTCCAGTGAACTCCAGTGAACTCCAGTGAACTGGTCCAGAGGTAACTGTCGGACAAGTTCGTCGCCTGAACACGTCTGTGTTTGTTTGTCACTTGAAAGAGCGTTTATAAGTTAGTCATCGGTTACCTAAGCCAGACTCGGAGGTAAACACGGCGACGCTCTGGAGACGGCAGCGGAAAGATCAACACAAGTGATCGGTTTCTAGAAGAAGTCGACAAAAAAAGAAGCTTCCTGTAGATTAAACACGTGTCTTGAAGTCTCCGCGGCGTCGTGACGACAAACTGAGACTTTGTCGTCCGAGCTGCTACTTTATCTTGTTTCTCACGACCGAAAAATATTTGGTCCCAAATATTCCCGGAGGAGACAAAAGACCCTTTTATTTGTTCTAAAACAGTCATGCGTGTCGTGTCACTTTTGTGTGTCGGCGAGTGTGTGTTCAGCTTAATTCGGGTGCGAGGAGAACGACCGGGAGTGACCTCCCTTTGTTCCTCGCTTACCTAACACTCGTTTATTGACGTCTCACTTCTTCTTGTTCGAAATTCAAGTTATTTTCCTTCTTTAACAAATCTTTCAAACTCTTTCAATCTTTGTGTGCTTTGATCACGGTTGTGCGACCAGTTGTGTTGTCGTCGTCGACCCCCTCGTGCGAAGCCGAACCATTTGCTCCGTTAATCCGATTAAATACTTGACGTGATTGTTTCTGCGTGTTTCCAGGGAAGCGATGAACCAGAAAAGCAGCCATTTTGGTGGATTAAAAAAATCATTAATCACCAGGATTTGTATATGTTTTTGTAAAAAACTGTTTCCTGAGTCGAGTCTCATGCAATTAAAGTTCCTCAAGAACCTCTTTATCTTCTGTCGAGCCTTTAAACCTAAAGAAAAACACGAATCAAAGTTAAAAAAATATATATTAATTGATTAATTGAATCAAAATGTGTCAAATATTTCATTTTATTCTTCTTATTCTTGTGTATTCAACAACCTGTTTCTAGTCTGTTACGCAAAATAACTCAAAACCAGATCAGTAAACAAAACGTCTGTGTGTGGAGATGGGTCTCTGTGTGTTTGTGCGCATCTGTGTTTTTGTGTATGTGTGCATCTGTGTTTTTGTGTATGTGTGCATCTGTGTTTATGTGTGTGTGTATATGTGTTTGGGTGCATCTGTGTTTGTGTGCATCTGTGTTTTTTGTGTTTGTGCGGATATGTGTCTGTGTTTTTGTGCGGATCTGTGTTTTTGTGTCTGTGTTTTTGTGTGCATCTGTGTTTTTGTTTCTGTGTGCATCTGTGTTTGTGCACATCAGTGTTTTTTGTGTTTGTGCGGATATGTGTCTCTGTTTTTGTGCGGATCTGTGTTTTTGTGTCTGTGTGCATCTGTTTTTTGCGGATCTGTGTTTTTGTGTCTGTGCACATGTGTTTGTGCAAGTCAGTGTTTTTTGTGTTTGTGCGCATATGTGTCTCTGTTTTTGTGCGCATCTGTGTTTGTGTGCATCTGTGTTTTTTGTGTCTGTGCATCTGTGTTTGTGCACATCAGTGTTTTTTGTGTTTGTGTGCATATGCGTCTCTGTTTTTGCGCTCATCTGTGTTTGGTTTGTGCGCATATGTGTTTTTTGTGTTTGTGCGGATATGTGTCTCTGTTTTTGTGCGCATCTGGGTTTGTGTGCGTCTATGTTTTTGTGCGGATCTGTGTTTTTGTGTTTGTGCGCATGTGTCATTTAGACAAAAGATCAATATAATGTCAATACTCACTGATGTCGAGGGACAAGAAGTTTGACTCCAGAACGAAGACTGACCACGAACCTTCTGGTCCTCAGCTCTCGGCCATGAACAGCTGGAAGGACATGAGGAAGGAGATCCTCTACTTGACGGCCAACGCCACCGGCTCGCCCAACCAGATGTACCAGGCCGTGTCCCGCATCGTGTGCGGTCACCCCGAGGGCGGCGGCCTCAAGATCAAGTCCCTCAACTGGTACGAGGACAACAACTACAAGGCCCTGTTCGGTAACCTCGGCAACGACAGCGACAACGAGCCGATGACCTCCTACGACAACTCGTCCAGTGAGTTTGGTTTTCTTACGTCTTTAAAGTCGCTCGAGCTTTTTAATGACATCTTTGATGTTTGGACCTGCAGCTCCGTACTGTAACAACATGATGCGCAGCCTGGAGTCCAGTCCCATCTCCAGGATGATCTGGAGAGCCTTGAAGCCGCTGCTCATGGGAAAGATCCTGTACACGCCCGACACGCCCGCCACGCAGAGGATCATCCACGAGGCGAGTAGATGCACACAGACACTAAAACACAGATGCACACAGACACTAAAACACAGATGCACACAGACACTAAAACACAGATGCACACAGACACTAAAACACAGATGCACACATACACTAAAACACAGATGCACACAGACACTAAAACACAGATGCACACAGACACTAAAACACAGACACTAAAACACAGATGCGCACAAAAACAGAGACACATATGCACACAAACACAAAAAACACTGATGTGCACAAACAGATGCGCAGACACAAAAACACAGATGCACACATACACAAAAACACAGATGCACACATACACAAAAACACAGATGCACACATACACAAAAACACAGATGCGCATGATCACAGATGCGCACAAAAACAGAGACACATATGCGCACAAACACAAAAACACAGATGCACACAGACACAAAAACACAGATGCGCATAATCACAGATGCGCACAAAAACAGAGACACATATGCGCACAAACACTAAAACACAGATGCACACAAACACAAAAACACAGATGCACACAGACACTAAAACACAGATGCGCACATACACAAAAACACAGATGCGCATAATCACAGATGCGCACAAAAACAGAGACACATATGCGCACAAACACTAAAACACTGATGTGCACAAACACAAAAACACAGATGCACACAGACACTAAAACACAATGCGCAAAACACAGATGCGCACAAAAACAAAAACACATATGCGCACAAACACTAAAACACAGATGCACACAAACACAAAAACACAGATGCACACATGCACAAAAACACAGATGCGCATAATCACATATGCGCACAAACACTAAAACACTGATGTGCACAAACACAGTTGCGCAGACACAAAAACAGATGCATACATACACAAAAACACAGATGCGCACAAACACTAAAACACAGATGCGCACAAAAACAGAGACACATATGCGCATAAATAGAAAAAACACTGATGTGCACAAACACAGATGCACAGCAACAAAAACACAGATCCTCACAGACATAAAAAAAAACGGATGCACACAAACAAAAAAACACAGATGCACACAAAAAACAAAAACACAGATGCGCAGAAACACAAAAACACAGATGCACACAAAAAACAAAAACACAGATCCGCACAAACACAAAAACACAGATGCACACAAAAAACAAAAACACAGATCCGCACAAACACAAAAACACAGATGCACACAAAAACAAAAACACAGATCCGCACAAACACAAAAACACAGATGCACACAAAAACAAAAACACAGATCCGCACAAACACAAAAACACAGATGCACACAAAAAACAAAAACACAGATCCGCACAAACACAAAAACACAGATGCACACACGAGCAAGTTGATATCTATGATACGTTTTGGACTAAATGGTGTTTTTCTCGCAGGTCAACAAGACCTTCCAGGAGTTCGGGGTCCTCAGGGATCTCGGGGGGATGTGGGAAGAACTCAGACCTAAAGTCTGGCACTTCATGGAGAACAGTGAGGAGATGGACCTGGTCAGGGTGAGTCTCTCAAGGGGTTTCAACTTCTTTTTATAAAGTTAATACGTCATATTTATCTTATCATACGTGAACTCAGTGGATAAAGATTCAATTTAAGGACATTTTCAGCTCCAACAGCTCCATCTAGTGGCAAAAAAATGCTACATTCAATTCCACCTACAGGGAGTTTATTTTCTATTGAGTCAGACTTTAAAAATACTTTAGTTTTTTTTAAATACTTGTATTTCTCTGGCCCTCAGACGCTGCTCCGCAACAACGCCAGCGCCTCCTTCCTGAACACGCAGCTGAGCGGCACCGAGTGGCGAGTGTCGGACCTGAACCTCTTCCTGTCCAAGACCTCGGAGGACCTGAGGCCGGCCGGGTCGGCGTACACCTGGAGGAACGTCTTCAACGAGAGCGACCAGGCCATCCAGACCATCTCACGCTTCATGGAGGTCCGTGACTACAATAATAATAATACACAATAATAATACACTATAATAATACACTATAATAATACACTATAATAATACACTATAATAATACACTATAATAATACACTATAATACAAGATAATAATACACAATAATAATACACTATAATACAAGATAATAATACACAATAATAATAATACACTATAATAATACACAATAATAATACACTATAATACAAGATAATAATACACTATAATAATACACTATAATAATACACTATAATACAAGATAATAATACACAATAATAATACACAATAATACACAATAGTACACAATAATACAAGATAATAATACATAATAATACACAATAATAATACAGAATAATACACAATAAAAGACAATAATACAAGATAATACACAATAATATACAATAATATACAATAATACACAATAATATACAATAATACACAATAATACAAGATAATAATACAAAATAATACACAATCATTCATAATAATAATACATAATATAACACAATAATAATACATAATAATATACAATAATACAAGATAATAATACAAGATAATACACAATAATACACAATAATAATGCATAATAATACACAATAATACAAGATAAAAATACAGGATAACAATGCATAATAATACATAATAATATACAATAATACAAGATAATAATACACAATAATACACAATAATAAGGCATAATAATAAGGCATAATAACACACAATAATACAAAATAATAATACACAATAATACACAATAATATACAATAATATACAATAATACACAATAATACACAACAATACACAATAATACAAAATAATAGAAGATAATAATACATAATAATACACAACAATACACAATAATACATGATAATAATGCATAATAATACACAACAATACACAATAATACACCATAATAATGCATAATAATACATAATAATACACAACAATACACAATAATACATGATAATAATGCTCGACCTGGTCTGAACTGAAGTTGTTTATTCTCTCAGCTGATGATGTAATGATTGACAGTCGCTGCTGCTTTACTTTCACAGAATCTCTCGCTTCACGAGTTCAATTCCAACGACTCACAAAAACCTGCTTTATGTTCTTGTTAACGGTGACCTCAGTTGACCTCAGGGAAGGTCGCGTCTCTCTGCGGAGAAACAACGATTTACCAACTTGTTTTCGATGTTCGGGGAAGAAGTCGTCAAGTTGAAGCCGTGAAAAACAAGAAAGAAAAAAGTAAAAATAAAATGTATAAAAGTGAACACGTGACGTGTAAGTTTAAAATAATGGTTGATTTATTTCTATAATTAAATGACAGTAAGTTAGTTACAGTTAAATCAACCAAGTTAACTTAAATCACTGAGTCGAGACAAACTTTTATATTTTTTTAAACAAACTTTTACTTTGGTTGATTTATTTATTTTAATTTTTTTATTTTATTGAGTTAAATTCTTGACTTGAACTTGATTGACAGGAACGAACAAGTGAAAAAGTTACTGAAGTTACAAAAACAAGTTTCAAGAAAAGATGTCAAAACTAAAATATGGTGAAAATGGGTTAAAATTATTTGATGTAAATAAAATAAAATGATGTTAGTGGAACCTTTCTGTCTTGAAATGTATTCTTTAAAAATATATATATATATATTTTGTTAGACAAAAATATATGAATATGTTTGTCAATGAGTTTAATGATTATTTAAGAAAAATAAACACAATATTAATACATAATAATACACAATAATATTAGATAATAATACAGAATAATACACAATAATACACAATAAAACACAATAATACACAATCATACACAATACTACACAATACTACACAATAAAACACAATACTACACAATAAAACACAATAATAATACAGAATAATATTAGATAATAATACAGAATAATACAGAATAATACACAATAAAACACAATAATACACAATACTACACAATACTACACAATAAAACACAATACTACACAATAAAACACAATAATAATACAAAATAATACACAATACTACACAATACTACACAATAAAACACAATAATATAAGATAATAATACAGAATAATACACAATACTACACAATAAAACACAATAATATAAGATAATAATACAGAATAATACACAATACTACACAATAAAACACAATAATACAAGATAATAATACAAGATGATAATACACAATAAAACACAATAATACAAGATAATAATACAAGATAATAATACACAATAAAACACAATAATACAAGATAATAATACACAATAATACTAGATAATAATACACAATGCGTCCTGTCCAGGGTGTCCCCTGCCTCTCGCCCCATGAAACTGGGATAGAAATAAATGAATGAATAAATAATTAATAATTAAGCTCAATTGTTCAATCATCTAAAACACAAATGTACTCAAACAAGAAGAAGTAAAAGTATTGAATGAAGTATTATATCTACGACACCGTAGAGGTTCTAGAGCAACATTCAAACCAGAAGATCTAAAACAGAAGCTTGTCGTCTTCAGTGCGTGAACCTGGACAAGCTGGAGCCCGTGGCCAACGAGGAGCGTCTGGTCAACAAGTCCATGGGTCTCCTGCACCACCAGAAGTTCTGGGCCGGCATCGTGTTCCCGGACATCTCAGCCGGCGACGGGTCGGACCTGCCGCCCAACGTCAACTACAAGATCCGCATGGACATCGACAACGTGGAGCGGACCAACAAGATCAAGGACGGGTGAGAAGGTTTCCTTGACGCCCTGTGGGTGGCGCCGTCACGTCGTTGTTGACCCCCCGTCCTGTTTGGGTTACAGATACTGGGACCCCGGCCCCAGAGCCGACCCCTTCGAAGACCTGCGCTACGTCTGGGGCGGGTTCTCGTACCTGCAGGACGTCATCGAGCACGGCATCATCCGGGCCATCACCGGGTCCAAGGAGAAGACCGGGGTCTACATCCAGCAGATGCCGTACCCCTGCTACGTGGACGACATGTGAGTGTGGACCCGGGTCAGAACCTGGACCCCCAGAGCTCACCTTCTTCCTCCTCCTGAAGGTTCCTGAGGGTGATGAGCCGTTCCATGCCCTTGTTCATGACCTTGGCCTGGATGTACTCGGTGGCCATCATCATCAAGGGCGTGGTCTACGAGAAGGAGGCGCGTCTGAAGGAGACCATGAGGATCATGGGTCTCAACAACGGGACCTTGTGGCTCAGCTGGTTCATCAGCAGTCTGATCCCCCTGCTCATCAGCGCCGCCCTGCTGGTGCTGCTGCTGAAGGTCAGTCGACGACGCTCTCCACGATAATAATACACAATAATACAAGATAATAATACACAATAATACAAGATAATAATACACAATAATACAAGATAATAATACACAATAATACAACATAATATTACACAATAATACAAGATAATAATACACAATAATACAAGATAATATTACACAATAATACAAGATAATAATACACAATAAAGCACAATAATACAAGATAATATTACACAATAAAGCACAATAATACAAGATAATATTACACAATAATACAACATAATAATACACAATAATACAACATAATAATACACAATAATAAACAATACTACACAATAATACACAAGAAAACATACAAGATAATACAACACAATAATACACAATAATACACAATAATACAAGATAATAATACACAATAATACAAGATAATAATACAGAATACTACACAATAATACACAATAAAACACAATAATACAAGATAATAATAAAGAATAATACACAATAATACAAGATAATAATACACAATAATACAACATAATAATACACAATAATACACAATAACACAACATAATGATACACAATAAAACACAAAAATACAAGATAATAATACACAATAATACACAATACACCACAATAATAAACAATAATACAATATAATAATACACAATAATACAAGATAGTACACAATAATACAAGATAATAATAAACAATAATACAGAATAATACACAATACAACACAATTATACACAATAAAACACAATAATACAAGATAATAATACAGAATAATACACAATACAACACAATAATACACAATACAACACAATAATACAAGATAATAATATAGAATAATACACAATAATACAACATAATAATACAAAATAAAACACAAAAATACGAGATAATAATACACAATAATATAAGATAATATAACACAATAATACAAGATAATACACAATAATACAAGATAATAATGAACAATAATACAAGATAATAATGAACAATAATACAAGATAATAATACCCGGCGCCGACTAGAAGTTCTAAACCATGGTCTTCCGTCCTCAGATGGGTAACCTGCTGCCGTACAGCGACCCCGGCGTGGTCTTCCTGTTCCTGGGCTCCTTCGGCGTCGTGACCATCATGCAATGCTTCCTCATCAGCACCTTGTTCTCTCGAGCTAACCTGGCGGCGGCGTGCGGAGGAATCATCTACTTCACGCTCTACCTGCCCTACGTGCTGTGCGTCGCCTGGCAGGACTACGTGGGCTTCGGCGCCAAAGTCATCGTGGTGAGTTGATGATGACAAAATATACACATAAGACGTAAAACAACCGTATTTTAAACACAATAATAAACAATACTTCACAATAATACACAATAATACACAATAATACACAATAATACATAATAATACACATGAATACACAATAATACACAATACTACACAATAATACATAATAATACACATGAATACACAATAATACACAATAATACAAGATAATAATACATAATAATACACAATAATACACAATAATACACAATAATACATAATAATACACATGAATACACAATAATACACAATACTACACAATAATACATAATAATACACATGAATACACAATAATACACAATAATACAAGATAATAATACACAATAATACACAATAATACATAATAATACACATGAATACACAATAATACATAATAATACAATATAATAATACATAATAATACAAGATAATAATACATAATAATACAAGATAATAATACATAATAATGCAAGATAATAATACAATAATAATACAAGATAATAATACACAGTAATACACAATAATACACAATAATACAAGATAATAATACATAATAATACAATATAATAATACATAATAATACAAGATAATAATATATAATACTGCAAGATAATAATACACAGTAATACACAATAATACACAATAATACAAGATAATAATACATAATAATACAATATAATAATACATAATAATACAAGATAATAATACATAATACTGCAAGATAATAATACACAGTAATACACAATAATTAACAATAATACAAGATAATAATACATAATAATACACAATAATACACAATACTACATAATAATACACAATAATACACAATAATACAAAACTGTTTTTATTATTGATGTATAAATTGAAGGCTTGTGTCGACAATATTGTGATTAACAAAATATACAAATAAGACGTAAAACCACCATATTTTGGTTTGTTGGCGTTTGTTGTGGATTAATGACCTTTAACGTTGAAGGTCATTCTTTTTAAAGGTCAAAATGCTAAACATTGACCAACAAGTGAAGCATCTTTGAAATAAACCTGACATCAATTCTAAGACTTTTCACCTCCGGTTCTCCCGCAGAGCCTTCTGTCTCCGGTGGCGTTCGGCTTCGGCTGCGAGTACTTCGCTCTCTTCGAGGAACAAGGCGTCGGGATCCAGTGGTCCAACCTTCTGGCCAGTCCTCTGGAGGACGACAGCTACAACCTGACCACGTCCATCTGCCTGATGCTGTTCGACGCCGTGCTCTACGGGGTCATGACCTGGTACATCGAGGCCGTGTTTCCAGGTCGGTCTCAAACTCACCTGATCCTCTGAGGAGAACTTTAATGAAACCAGTCTCTGGACTCCATCCTCAGGTCAGTACGGGATCCCTCGGCCCTGGTACTTCCCTTTCCTGAAGTCCTACTGGTGCGGAGAGAAGGAGAACAAGAACTTCTCAAGTACCTCGTCCAAGAAGGACGCTGAGGGTGAGTTATGAATATAAATATATACTGTATATTAGTAAGTTCTAAATACATATAAATATATCTTTAAGTTATTAAAACATTTAAATGTATTTGTAAGTTCTAAATATATATAAATGTATTAGTAAGTTCTTAATATGTATAAATATCTCTGTAAGTTCTAAATACATATAAATATATTTGTAAGTTCTAAATATATATAAATATATTAGTAAGTTCTTAGTATATATAAATATATTAGTAAGTTCTTAATATATATAAATATCTTTGTAAGTTCTAAATACATTTAAATATATTTGTAAGTTCTAAATATATATAAATATATTTGTAAGTTCTTAAAAAATAAAAATATATCTGCAAGTTCTAAATACATATAAATATATTTGTAAGTTCTAAATATATATAAATATATTAGTAAGTTCTTAATATACTGTACGTATATAAATATCTCTGTAAGTTCTAAATACATATAAATATATTTGTAATTTCTAAATATATATAAATATATTTGTAATTTGTTAATACATTTAAATATATTTGTAAGTTCTAAATATATATAAATATATTTGTAATTTGTTAATACATTTAAATATATTTGTAAGTTCTAAATACATATAAATATATTTGTAAGTTCTTAAAACATTTAAATATATTTGTAATTTCTAAATACATCAAAATATATTTGTAAGTTCTTAATATATATAAATATATCTGTAAGTTATTTATACATATAAATATATTTGTAAGTTGTAAATACATATAAATATATTTGTAAGTTCTTAACATATATAAATATATATGTAAGTTCTTTATACATATAAATATATTTGTAAGTTGTAAATACATATAAATATATTTGTAAGTTGTAAATGCATATAAATATATCTGTAAGTTCTTTATACATATAAATATATTTGTAAGTTGTAAATACATATAAATATATTTGTAAGTTCTTTATACATTATGTAAGTTATTTTTACATATAAATATATTTGTAAGTTGTAAATACATATAAATATATTTGTAAGTTCTTAACATATATAAATATATCTGTAAGTTCTTTATACATATAAATATATTTGTAATTTGTAAATACATATAAATATATTTGTAAGTCTTATTTTAAATATATTTATTCTTTATACATATAAATATATTTGTAAGTTGTAACAATATTTGTAAGTTCTTAACATATATAAATATATTTGTAAGTTCTTTATACATATAAATATATTTGTAAGATGTAAATACATATAAATATATTTGTAAGTTCTTAACATATATAAATATATCTGTAAGTTCTTTATACATATAAATATATTTGTAAGTTGTAAATACATATAAAAATATTTGTAAGTTCTTCACATATATAAATACATATATCTCCTGCCCTCCAGTCTGCATCGAGGAGGAGCCGAGCCACATCGAGCCGGGCGTCTACATCGAGAACCTGGTGAAGGTCTACAGTCACGGGAACAAGCTGGCAGTGGACGGTCTCTCCCTGAGGTTCTACGAGGGTCAGATCACCTCCTTCCTGGGCCACAACGGCGCCGGAAAGACCACCACCATGTAAGGAAGAGAAAAAACTGAACCTGTTCTTCGCGACTCTTTCTAAGTCCGGTCTTCGTCCAGGTCCATCCTGACGGGTCTGTTCCCGCCCACCTCCGGGACCGCCTACATCCTGGGCAAGGACATCCGCTCGGAGCTGAGCACCATCAGGCAGAACCTGGGCGTCTGTCCTCAACACAACGTCCTCTTCAGCATGTACGTGTCCCGGGAGAACGTGTTCCAGAGTTCTTCAGGACTGACCTTCTGTGGTTCTGGGTCACAGGCTGACGGTGGAGGAGCACATCTGGTTCTACGCCCGCCTGAAGGGTCTCCCCGAGGACATGGTGAAGAAGGAGATGGAGCAGATCGTCAACGACGTGGGTCTGCCCCACAAGAGAGGGTCTCGGACCAGCACGCTCTCCGGTGGGTTTCTCTCAACGTGGGTTCCTGCCCCGGAGCGAAGGTTCTGATCCGGGTCTGTGTTCAGGTGGGATGCAGAGGAAGCTTTCGGTCGCACTGGCATTCGTCGGAGGGTCAAAGGTCGTGATCTTGGATGAACCCACGGCCGGTGTTGACCCTTATGCTCGCCGGGGCATCTGGGACCTGCTGCTGAAGTACAGACAAGGTGAGACGTCTTTAAGAAACTGATGCTGATACTGTAGTAACAAGTATATATGTGTAGTATTGTAGTATTGTCCAGTACTTGACTCTGGTGTTGTGATAGTGTAGTAACAAGTATATATGTGTAGTATTGTAGTATTGTCCAGTACTTGACTCTGGTGTTGTGATAGTGTAGTAACAAGTATATATGTGTAGTATTGTCCAGTACTTGACTCTGGTGTTGTGATAGTGTAGTAACAAGTATATATGTGTAGTATTGTCCAGTACTTGACTCTGGTGTTGTGATAGTGTAGTAACAAGTATATATGTGTAGTATTGTCCAGTACTTGACTCTGGTGTTGTGATAGTGTAGTAACAAGTATATATGTGTAGTATTGTCCAGTACTTGACTCTGGTGTTGTGATAGTGTAGTAACAAGTATATATGTCTGTAGTATTGTCCAGTACTTGACTCTGGTGTTGTGATAGTGTAGTAACAAGTATATATGTCTGTAGTATTGTCCAGTACTTGACTCTGGTGTTGTGATAGTGTAGTAACAAGTATATATTTGTAGTATTGTCCAGTACTTGACTCTGGTGTTGTGATAGTGTAGTAACAAGTATATATGTGTAGTATTGTCCAGTACTTGACTCTGGTGTTGTGATAGTGTAGTAACAAGTATATATGTGTAGTATTGTCCAGTACTTGACTCTGGTGTTGTGATAGTGTAGTAACAAGTATATATGTGTAGTATTGTCCAGTACTTGACTCTGGTGTTGTGATAGTGTAGTAACAAGTATATATTTGTAGTATTGTCCAGTACTTGACTCTGGTGTTGTGATAGTGTAGTAACAAGTATATATGTGTAGTATTGTCCAGTACTTGACTCTGGTGTTGTGATAGTGTAGTAACAAGTATATATGTGTAGTATTTACAGACCACATGACTCTTGACAAAGTCGTAACTACTTTAATTTGTTTTCTAAACTAAAATAAGTCCAAACATCAACTTTAAAAGCTTTTAGTCGACTGTATCCTCTCGTCCTCAGTCATCGCCAGAATCCTCAGGGTTTCATTCTTCCTTTAGATGGGAATAATTTGCATTTTAACAACTCATTATCTTATTTTAAACTTGATTTATTACATAAGAAACCGATAAAATACATTAAAGTGCCTGAAAAGCATCAGTATTTAGAGACTCACAGTGAATAAATGAGTTTAACTCGCTCTCAGGTCGCACCATCATCCTCTCCACGCACCACATGGACGAGGCCGACATCCTGGGCGACCGCATCGCCATCATCTCTCACGGCAAGCTGTGCTGCGTGGGATCCTCGCTCTTCCTGAAGACGCAGCTCGGCACCGGCTACTACCTGACCCTGGTCAAGAGGGACTACGACCTGGCCCTGCACTCCTGCAGGAACTCCGCCAGCACCGTGTCCTACAGCAAGAAGACCGAGAAGGTTCGTGTCTATGTTTACATTTTATATGTCCTTTTAATACAATGTATTTTTTTCTATTTAATCATTTTAATTTGTTCTTTTATAATGGTTCTATCTTATCAGACTAAACCAATCGAGCACTGATCTTTAACAATCACGCTGATAATATTATATATTAATTACATAATCCGAGTATCTTAACTCCTATTAAACATGTATTTATTATTATCTATATCGTCACGTGATCGTCGCACGATTGGCTGAACGTTCAAGTAGCTCAGTGATCTGTTGGTGATGTCTGGTGACTCTATTACATTATTAACGTTTATATATTGAATTGAAAAGACTAGGAACTGAAAAATATTGAATTTAGAAGATTTATTTTTTAACTACTGGAATTAGAATATCAAACTCTATGTGTATAAGAAAAAGAATTACGTGTTATTGTACATTTGTAAAATAAACAAATTCAACTTAAAAAAAAACAAACTTATTTAAATATTAAATTAAAAATGATTAAAAAAAGAGTACATTTCAATGAATAAAATAATTTGAAATCTTAAATTCATTCCATATTCAACAAAAAATATATATTATATTGAATGTAAAATACTATGATTTCAAAAATATGAAACTTATAAAATGTTATTATTTAATTATTGGAATTATAATATCAAACTCTATGTGTAAAAAAATAAAAATAAAATAAATAAATAATAATAATAATTATTCAAAAAAATTAAATAAAATCCGACTTTTTAATATAGAAATGATTGAATTAAACTATAAAATTAAAACTAAAAAATCCAACACATAAAAAATATTTCCATGAAAAATGTCAAAGTTGCAACATTAGAAATGAATGAATTCAATATTCCGATGACCCCGTCGGCCATGTTTGTTCGCGTGACTTGACTTAGGTTAGGTAGAACTTTATTGATCCCTCACTTCCGGGTTCTTCCAGGAGGACAGTGTCTCCGACAGCAGTTCGGACGCAGGCCTGGGCAGCGAACCCGAGAGCGAAACCACCACCATCGGTTCGTTCAGCAACCAGTCCATCGATAAAGATCCATGAAAAAACCTCAACTTCCTTCTTCCTTCCTGCAGATGTTTCTCTGATCTCCAACCTCATCTTCAAGCACGTTCCCGAGGCTCGTATGGTGGAGGACCTCGGCCACGAGATCACCTACGTCCTGCCGTACCAGTCGGCCAAAGACGGCCAGTTCGTGGAGCTCTTCCACGAGCTGGACGACCGGCTCACGGACCTCGGCATCTCCAGCTACGGGATCTCGGACACAACGCTCGAAGAGGTGGGAACCAAAGAAAGAAAGAACGATAGAAAAAAAGACGGATTTTTTTACTCACGATCACGTTTTCTCTGCAGATCTTCTTGAAGGTCGCGGAGGACAGCAGCGTCGACTCGGTGGAACTCTCAGGTGAGAAAAATATTGATGTTGTCACGTGTGATATGCATCGAAAACATGTGATAATTTATCATTTTTTATTGTATAAATCAATCATTTCTAAAAGTGTCACGTTCTGTAAAGTTATCAATTTGTACTTCTATGTCTCGTTGTTGTTTACGTCTCCGTCCGTTTGTGAACTGTGAGGCGCAGCTTGTTGGGCTCGGTTGCTATGGCGACGGAAGTAATACTAACTTATGATCTAGTCAAACACTAGTGATCCAGTGAAGTAATACTAACTTATGATCTAGTCAAACACTAGTGATCCAGTGAAGTAATACTAACTTATGATCTAGTCAAACACTAGTGATCCAGTGAAGTAATACTTACTTATGATCTAGTCAAACACTAGTTATCCAGTGAAGTAATACTAACTTATGATCTAGTCAAACACTAGTGATCCAGTGAAGTAATACTAACTTGTGATCTAGTCAAACACTAGTGATCCAGTGAAGTAATACTAACTTATGATCTAGTCAAACACTAGTGATCCAGTGAAGTAATACTAACTTATGATCTAGTCAAACACTAGTGATCCAGTGAATATACTAACTTATGATCTAGTCAAACACTATGATCCATGAAGTAATACTAACTTATGATCTAGGCAAACACTAGTGATCCAGTCACTCGTCTCTTTCAACCTCCTTTGTTAAAGCAACATATTGTAAGAACTTTTCATCTCGTCTCAGTTGTTTTCTTAGAAGATCGTGAACTTCCAAACAAACCTGTCCGTCTTCACCGTATGCTAACGAGCTAAGTTGTTAGCTTCATTTATAAAGTATTATGTGTGCGTGTACAAGGATTTATTATTGATTTGGTGATATCACGACTCGCCGGCGGCTCCTCTCTGATGTCGCTCAGTTTGGGGGGGAAACTGTTGCAAGTCCCGCGAGACTGAGCCTAGTTAGCGATACCTAGTTCCGTACGATATTAACCGAAACCGACTCTTCCGTCCGCAGACGGCGTCGTCCCCACCAGGAGGCGCCGCCATCACGCCTTCGGAGACCACCAGAGCTGCCTGAAGCCCTTCACGGAGGACGACTTCGACTTCAACGACTCCGAAGAGTCCCGGGAGACGGACTGGCTGAGCGGCACCGATGGGAAGGGCTCGTACCAGGTGAAGGGCTGGAGCCTGAAGAGGCAGCAGTTTGTGGCGCTGCTCTGGAAACGCTTCCTGTACGCTCGCCGCTCACGGAAGGGATTCTTCGCTCAGGTGAGTCCGTCTCTGCACAGGTGTCGGGTCGAACCTCTCATTGAATCTTTCTTTTCTCTCGTCAGATCGTTCTTCCTGCCGTGTTCGTGTGCATCGCTCTGATCTTCAGCCTCATCGTTCCTCCCTTCGGGAAATATCCCAGTTTGGCCATGAACCCCGGCATGTATGGAGAGCAGTTCAGCTTCATCAGGCAAGATTTACTGAGACGTGATTCATAATAAGTGACTGATTTCTAGAAGGACTGACGTCCCTCGACGTACGACCTTCACCTTCTGAGTCGTACTGTTGTTTTACACACAAAACTACACATTTCAATATAACGTACGAAGCTTCAGGAACCTCAGAGCTTCTCATCCTCATTCATCACTGTATCCTCTCGTCCTCAGTCATCACTGTATCCTCTTATCCTGATTCATCACTGTATCCTCTCGTCCTCAGTCATCACTGTATCCTTCGTCCTCTTCTGTATCCTCTTATCCTGATTCATCACTGTATCCTCTCGTCCTCATTCATCACTGTATCCTCTTATCCTGATTCATCACTGTATCCTCTCGTCCTCAGTCATCACTGTATACTCTCGTGCTCATTCATCACTGTATCCTCTCGTCCTCAGTCATCACTGTATCCTCTCGTCCTCAGTCATCACTGTATCCTCTCGTCCTCAGTCATCACTGTATCCTCTCGTGCTCATTCATCACTGTATCCTCTTATCCTGATTCATCACTGTATCCTCTCGTCCTCAGTCATCACTGTATCCTCTCGTCCTCATTCATCACTGTATCCTCTCGTCCTCAGTCATCACTGTATCCTCTCGTCCTCATTCATCACTGTATCCTCTCGTCCTCAGTCATCACTGTATCCTCTCGTCCTCAGCTCATTCATCACTGTATCCTCTCATCCCCAGTCATCGATCCTCAGTCATCACTGTATCCTCTCGTCCTCAGTCATCACTGTATCCTCTCGTCCTCAGTCATCACTGTATCCTCTCGTCCTCAGTCATCACTGTATCCTCTTATCCTGATTCATCACTGTATCCTCTCATCCTCAGTCATCACTGTATCCTCTCATCCTCAGTCATCACTGTATCCTCTCGTCCTCAGTCATCACTGTATCCTCTCGTCCTCAGTCATCACTGTATCCTCTCGTCCTCAGTCATCACTGTATCCTCACGTCCCCATTAATCACTGTATCCTCTCGTCCCCATTAATCACTGTATCCTCTCGTCCCCAGTCATCATGTTTTGATGGTCCTCTGAACAGTTATGTTTGTTCCACAGTAATGACATCCCAGACGACGTTCACACCAACAAACTCTACGGCGCTCTGACCAGTAAACCCGGGTTCGGAACTCACTGCATGGACGGAGAAGATTTCCCGTGAGTTTTTCTTCTTAAATCAGTTTATTTCCCGGAAACACTGGTGGTTTCGTAAACGTCGGTGTCTTGGCTCTCAGGGACGCCCCCTGCACGGCGGTGGAGGGCGACTGGTCGCTGCCGCCGGTGTCGGAGCAGCTGAGGGAGGTCTTCGATCGAGGGAACTGGTCCATGGAGGATCCGTCGCCGAGCTGCGAGTGCAGCTGCGGGGGTCGCAAGAGGATGTTGCCCGAGTGTCCCGCGGGCGCCGGAGGACTTCCTCCGCCGGAGGTGTGTCACGTCGAAACACGTCCCCGATCCTGAGACAGATAACGAACCCGGTTCTCGTCCCTGCAGATGAAGATCAGCCAGACGGACACGCTGCAGAACCTGACCGGCAGGAACGTCTCCGACTATCTGGTGAAAACATACGCGCAGATCATCGGCAAGAGGTATTTTTATCAACTATTATTATTATTATTGTAATATTATGTTAATTATTGGTAACTTCTGTTTATCCGTGAAGCACTTGAAGGCAACACTTGCTGGTCACGAACAAATCAAGAGACAAAACAGTCAATAAAACGATGATAAAATAAGACAGTTTCAAACATAGTAATAATAATAATAATAATAATAATAATAATAATAATAATAATAATAATAATAATAAAAGATAGCAGAGACAATGATTAGCTGCCTGGTTAAAAAAAACAAAGACAAAAAGAATGTTTTAAGATTGATTTAAAAGTATAAAGTAAACATTTGATTTCATGATCATCTTTTATTTTTATTATTATTATTATTTATAGTTTATTCATCATTTTTCTTTATGTTTATTTAAATATTATTTTTGTATTTTTTAGCATTGCATTTTTTTATTATTTATTTATGTATTTTTGCTTCTTTTTTTCTTAAATTCTACAATTTTATGTTGAAAGATAAAAAACATAAACATCATTTTTTCATAAATAAATTAAGAACAACTTGAATGTTTTTTTTTAATTATTGCTAATAATTATTATTATAATTAATAATTATTGGTAGAAGAATATCAAACTCGAAAATTTTCAAAATGATATAAGAAAAAACAACAACAAATTCAAACTTTCATTAAAGAATTCAGTTGTAAAAATGTTAAAAAATGCTTTAAAAACATTTGATTTGATCAAATCCTTCCACGAGAAACTAAACTTTTCTTCTCCCAACAGCCTGAAGAACAAGATCTGGGTCAACGAGTTCAGGTTCGTTTTATTTCCCGGCGACTGATCGTGTTGTTCGACAAACATCTAAACCCTGAACATGTGTCGACAGATACGGAGGATTCTCTCTCGGAGCCAGAAGTTCTCAGTTCATGTCTCAGAAGGACCGAGTCGACGACGCCATCGCGCAACTGAGGCGACGCTTCCAGCTGGAGAGAGTGAGATCTTATCTCTTTTTCAATCTCTCACGAAAAAAAACACTCACTCTTTCATCTCCTCCTCCAGGGAACCGCCTCGGACCGGTTCTTCCGCAGCCTCTCCAGCTTCATCCAGGGCCTGGACAGCAAGAACAACGTCAAGGTCAGTGACGACACCTAGAGGTCGAGGGTCACCGTGTGTTTGGGTTTGTGTTGATTTTTTTTGTGCGTCCGCGGTGGTTCCAGATCTGGTTCAACAACAAGGGCTGGCACAGCATCACCTCCTTCCTCAACGTGATGAACAACGGGATCCTGCGAGCGAGTCTTCCTGCCGGGAAAGATCCAACCCGGTTCGGCATCACGGCTCACAACCACCCGCTCAACCTCACCAAGGAGCAGCTGTCGCAGGTCGCCCTGTGAGTGGATATTGAACAGTGAAAACTGACATTTTTCATTGAATTATTCTCCTTTTTTAATCATTTTTAATCTAAAATTTAAGTTCCGTTATTTGTTTTTTGAAAAGTTGAATTTGTTTTATTTTTTAAAAATTGAGTATTTTAAAACTTTATTATTTTTTTCTTCTACACATACACTTTGATATTCTAATACCAGTAGGAACAAAATAAATGATCTAAATTCAGTATTTTTTCAATTCCTAGTGTTTTGAATTCAATATAAAAATGCTATAACAGACAAAACTAATCGATCACCGATCTACTCTGTGCCGTGATTGGCTGAGAGTTTGATCGAGTAGCATTTATTTATATTTATATATATATATATATTTATTTACTTGATCAAAGCATTAAATCAAAATTTTAGAAAATGTTATTGTGAATTCTTGGAATCAGAATTTTAAACGTTTTGTTTAACAAAACAAAGATTAATAAACAGATTATTAAATTCAACTGTTTAATAAAAACACAACAAATGATGGAATTAAATGATTAAGAAGGAAAAAGTAACGTTTAAAACAAAGTTGAAACATTTGAAGTCTCATATATTCTGTTGGTATATGTATACGGAAAAACGTTGAACTTTGAACTCTGACCCCGCCCCCAGCATGACGACCTCCGTGGACGTGCTGGTGTCCATCTGCGTGATCTTCGCCATGTCCTTCGTGCCGGCCAGCTTCGTGGTCTTCCTGATCCAGGAGCGCGTCAACAAGGCCAAACACATGCACTTCATCAGCGGCGTGCAGCCGTTCCTCTACTGGCTCTCCAACTTCGTCTGGGACATGGTGCGACCTTCGACCTGCGACCTGCGACCTTCTTCGACGGCGATTGAAAAAACTCAAAGTTGTTTTTCCTCCTGGTCCTGCAGTGCAACTACATCGTTCCTGCCACGCTGGTCATCATCATCTTCATCTGCTTCCAACAAGACGCGTACGTGTCGTCCACCAACCTGCCGGTGCTCGCGCTGCTGCTGCTGCTCTACGGGTGAGTCGTCGCCACGGTTACCACGAGTCGTATAACTACCAGTATATCTTAGTTTCATTTTAATTACTCCTGTCCTTGTTCTCCTTTTGTGAGTATTTTTGTGTCTCGGAATCATTGAAAAATATTGATTAAAAATAGGAAAATGTTAATTTAACATGTGAGAATAATAGTAATAATAATAATAGAAAATAAAGATTGTTTAACTTCACAAGGTTTTGCTTCTTAAATGAATTTTTTCTTTATTTTCTTCCCTATTTTTATCTTATTTCCACCCATAATATCAAGACTCTTTGTAAAACTGTAGTAAAACTCATTATGTATAATTTTGTAAAAGCTAAACTACATTTTAATTTAGGTTTAATTTAATGTTTCCCTTGTTTTTGAAAGATAGAGATAAATTGTTTTTTAATTATCCTTTTGTGAGTATTTTTGTGTCTCGGAATCATTGAAAAGTATTGATTAAAAAAAGGAAAATGTTAATTTAACATGTGAGAATAATAGTAATAATAATAATAGAAAATAATGATGGTTTAACTTCACAAGGTTTTGCTTCTTAAATGAATTTTTTCTTTTTTTCTTCCCTATTTTTATCTTATTTCCACCCATAATATCAAGACTCTTTGTAAAACTGTAGTAAAAATCATTATGTATAATTTTGTAAAAGCTAAACTACATTTTAATTTAGGTTTAATTTAATTTTTCCCTTGTTTTTGAAAGATAGAGATAAATTGTTTTTTAATTATCCTTTTGTGAGTATTTTTGTGTCTCAGAAACATTGAAAAATATTGATTTAAAAAAATAAAAAGTTAATATAACATGTGAAAATAATTGATAGAAAATAAAGATCATCGTTTAAATTCACAATGTTTTGCTTCTTATCTTTTTAAATCTCTTTATTCTTTATTTTCTTCCCTATTTTTATTTTATTTTCACCCATAATATTAAGACTCTTTGTAAAACTGATTATGTATAAATGTGTAAAAGCTAAACTACAATTTCATTTAGTTTTAATTTAACCTTTCCCTTGTTTTTTAATTTCTCCTTTTGCGCGTGAAAATATTAAAAAGAAAAAAGAAAATAGCAATAATAGAAAAGTTGGGTGAAAAATATTTTTATTTTTCTTCCTTTGACCTTTGATTTAAATCCTATAATAACAAATGTCCTCAGAGATCTTCACTCACAACTAAACTACATTTAATTTGATTTTAATTGTATGTTTTTTACTCCAAATATAACTTGTTTTACAACTGTTTATTTCTCCTTAAGTGAGTATTTTTGTGTCTCAGAATCATTGAAAAATATTGATTAAAAAAGGAAAATGTTAATATAATATAAAGAAAGAAAAACGAATGAATAGAAAATAAAGATGTTGTTTTAAATCAACGTTTAACTCCACAATGTTTTTTTCTCCTTTTGTGAGTATTTTTGTGTCTTGAAATACTTTCAAAACGTATAAAAAAAAACGAAAGAAAAAGAAAATGTAAATATAAACTTAGAAAAGATACATTATAGAATGTTTTTATTTCTTAACATCAAGAGAAAACTACACTTTTTCATTTTTCATTTTATTTAACTTTTATATTCAGGCTCTTCAGAAAAAATGTGTTTTATTCTCATATGGAGAATAATTTTTTACTTCAAATACACCTTTTTTTTATTTCCTTTGAATATTTTAGTGACTCAAAATTGCTTGAAAAGGTATTTAAATTAAAAAATAATAGAATGAATTGTTCTTTCTTAACATCAAGGCTTTATATTTTCCTCTTTATCCACATTTGTTCCTGGAGTTTGTGAGGTTCTCTCTGGTGACTGAGCTTCTCTCCTGCAGGTGGTCCATCACTCCGCTCATGTACCCGGCCTCCTTCTTCTTCAAGATCCCCAGCACGGCCTACGTGGTCCTGACCAGCGTCAACATCCTGATCGGCATCAACGGCAGCGTCTCCACCTTCGTCCTGGAGCTGTTCGGCAGCAACGTAGGTCGACATGAAGGTCGAAGGTCGTTTCAAGTTCAAACTAACATCGGTCCTTCCAGGAGGTCGGAGGCATCAACGACATCCTGAAGAACGTGTTCCTGATCTTCCCGCACTTCTGTCTGGGCCGAGGACTCATCGACATGGTGAAGAACCAGGCCATGGCCGACGCGCTGGAGAGATTCGGTGAGAAGCCTCGACCTTGATGAAGCCTCGACCTTGATGAAGCCTCGACCTTGACGTCGCTGAAGAAGTTTGACAGATTTCTAAAGATGTTTTTTCGGATTCAGGCGAGAACCGGTTCCGCTCGCCTCTGGCCTGGGACATGGTGGGCAAGAACCTGTTCGCCATGGCCATCGAGGGCGTCATCTTCTTCTTCATCACCGTCCTCATCCAGTACCACTTCTTCTTCAAGGCCAGGTGGGTCGTCGTGGTCAGGAGCTCGAGGAAGGTCCAGGTTCTAACCCCAGGTGTGGCTCCTCAGGTCCTCCATCAGCCACCTGAAGCCCATCGGCGAGGAGGACGAGGACGTGGCCCGAGAGCGGCAGAGGATCCTGGGCGGAGGAGGACAGTCGGACATCCTGGAGCTCAGAGAACTCACCAAGATCTACAAACGCAAACAGAAACCGGCCGTGGATCGTCTGTGTGTCGGGATCCCGCCTGGAGAGGTTCGTTCACACATCTTTATTTGATTTTATTTTTCATTTATATATATTTCTATTTTTCATTTATATATAATTGTTATTTATTTTATTTATTTTATTTATTTTTAATTTATATATATTTCTAATTTTCATTTATATATAATTTTTATCTATTTTATTTATTTTATTTTATTTTTTATTTATATATATTTATATTTTTCATTTATATATTATTTTTTATTTATTTTATTTTTTATTTATATATATTTCTATTTTATTTTTATTTTTATTTTATTTTTATTTATATATATTTTTCTTTTATTTATCATTTTTTATTTATTTAATTTTATGGGGATATTGAAGGAACTGTTAAAACTTTTGTTAAAATGTTGTTTATTTTAAACATTTGATCATTTTTGATTATGTTCTTTACAATAGTAGAATAAAAAATATACTATATAAATACAATATATAAATATAACTATTATATTCTAATTACAATTATTCAAAAATAATTTACATTTATTTGAATTATAATGTCGTTATATATATAAATATTTTATCATTATTATTTTTAAAATAATTTTACTCAATCATTTCTATATTGAAAAGTAAACATTTTTTTAATTCAAATTTTATTTTAAAGTAGTTGAATAAAAAACATATATTTTACAAATAGTTTGATACATTAATTCCAATTATTCAAAAATACATTTTCTAAACTGTTTGTTTTTTTATTCATTAACATTTAAAATGTTGAAAACTTTTAAGCCTTGAATTACCTTTAAATAATTAAATAATTAATATATTAAAACGTTAAACGTATTTTTATTGACTCATTAAATTCAATAAAGTTTATATTTAATGTTTTTTTAAGATTTAATATAAAAATAATTGTTAAAAAATAATTATTAATTTAATTTCAAACATAGTGTTTGATCAAATAATTCAAAGGATTAAAAAATTAATTTGATAAATTCTATATATTTTCATTTATTGGCTTTTAAATTCAATAGAATCACGAGACGACAGTCGCTCGTCATCGTTTGGTTTTGTCTGGCGTCACTTTTATAGCAACTTTTATACTGAATTTAAATGTAAACTAATTAAAGAATATTCAATTTAGACAATTTATTTTTAAATTATTTTAATTAAAATCAAACTATGTGTAAAAATGCAAAAAATAAAAACATTTCAAATTCAAAATTCAAAATTTAAACCATGAATATTGTGACATCACTGTCAAACATCTACTCCTAGCATGCTAACTAGCATAATGCTAACTAGCATACTAGCATAATGCCAACTAGCATACTAGCATAATGCTAACTAGCATACTAGCACAATGCCAACTAGCATAGTAGCATAATGCTAACTAGCATACTAGCACAATGCCAACTAGCATAGTAGCATAATGCTAACTAGCATACTAGCACAATGCCAACTAGCATAGTAGCATAATGATAACTAGCATACTAGCACAATGCCAACTAGCATAGTAGCATAATGATAACTAGCATACTAGCACAATGCTAACTAGCGTACTAGCATAAACTCTACTAACACGGTCGCCATCTTCGCAGTGCTTCGGTCTGCTGGGAGTGAACGGCGCCGGTAAGACGAGCACCTTCAAGATGCTGACCGGAGACTCCATGGTGACCAGCGGTGAAGCGTATCTGGCCGGCAAGAGGTAAAAAAGACCCCTGGAGGAGGTTAGCGTGGGATGTTCTGACATCACATCCTGTCGCCCGCAGCGTGAACACGGAGATCGACGAGGTTCACCAGAACATGGGCTACTGCCCGCAGTTCGACGCCATCAACGACCTGCTGACCGGCCGCGAGCACCTGGAGTTCTACGCCATCCTGAGGGGCGTGCCCGAGAAGGAAGTGTGCGAGGTAAAAGCTAACGCTAGCGTAGCTTTCGTGAAACGCCTCCAGGGGACCCCGTGACCGACCTGGTGTCGTGGCAGGTGGCGGAGTGGGGCATCAGGAAGCTGGGTCTGGTCAAGTACGTGGATAAAGCCGCCGGGAGCTACAGCGGAGGAAACATGAGGAAACTGTCCACGGCCATCGCACTCATCGGAGGACCACCCGTCGTCTTCCTGGTCAGTGGCTTCAACACGAGATCGTGAACGTTAGCGTGAAGTTCATGGAACTAGTGACACATCAGATTATTGATGAGACTAACATCGGTCTGTTGATGAACTATATAAATATTTATTAAGCCTTCTGTTGTCTCTGGGTCAATGTGACCCGAAGGTCCATGACGACCTCCATCACTGCGTATGTATTTATGGAAGCGAGGAAGGTCATTGACCTTTGACCGTGAGACAACACAAGGGATACCACAAATACATTTGTATTCGGGCCTCTGAGACAAAACAAGGGATACCACAAACACATTTGTTTTCAGGCCTTCGGGTCAACTTGACCCAGAGACAACACAAGGGATACCACAAACTCATTTGTTTTGCTGCCTTTGGTTCACCTTGACCCAAAGACAACAAAGCCACACATTTGTTTTGCTGCCTTAGGTTCACCTTGACCCAAAAACAACACAAGGGATACCACAAACTCATTTGTTTTGCTGCCTTTGGTTCACCTTGACCCAAAGACAACACAAGGGATACCACAAACTCATTTGTTTTGCTGCCTTTGGTTCACCTTGACCCAAAGACAACACAAGGGATACCACAAACTCATTTGTTTTGCTGCCTTTGGTCTTTTTCACCTTGACCCAAAGACAACACAAGGGATACCACAAACTCATTTGTTTTGCTGCCTTTGGTTCACCTTGACCCAAAGACAACACAAGGGATACCACAAACTCATTTGTTTTGCTGCCTTTGGTTCACCTTGACCCAAAGACAACACAAGGGATACCACAAACTCATTTGTTTTGCTGCCTTTTTTGGTTCACCTTGACCCAAAGACAACCACAGGGATACCACAAACTACTCATTTGTTTTGCTGCCCTTGGTTCACCTCGACCCACAAGACCACCCAGGGGGTCCCCAACAACCTTTTGTTTGGTTTTTTTTTTCCCCCCGGGCCCCCCCACCCCCGGGGGGGTCCCCCACCCCCTTTTTTTTTTTTTTTTTTTTTTTTTTTTTTTCCCCCCCCCCCCCTCCCTTCCCCCCCCCCTTTTTTTTTTTTTTTTTTTTTTCCCTCCCCCCTCCCTTCCCTTTTTTTTTTTTCCTTTTTTTTTTTTTTTTTTTTTTGTTGGGGGGGGGGGTGGGGGCGGCCCGTGCACTATTGAACGCGATTTACTGAGCATCGTCAAGGAGGGGCGCTCTGTCGTCCTCACGTCTCACAGGTTCGTGAGTTTAGTTACTTGTATATTTAATAATTACAATCATTAAAAAATAAATTTGATAAATTCTATTTATTTCCATTTATTGATATATAAATACAACAGAATCACGAGACGACAGTCGCTCGTCATCGTTTGGTTTTGTCTGGCGTCACTTTTATAGCAACATTTTATACTGAATTACAACTATTTATTGTTGAATTATTGGAATTATAAGATCAAACTAAAATGTCATTGATTCTGAAATAAATGTATTTTTTAAATCAACTTCCTGTTTAGAAATGACTCAATTCAAAGTTTTTTTAATCAACTTCCTGTTTAGAAATGACTTAATTCAATGTTTTTAATCAACTTCCTGTTTATAAACAACTTAATTCAATGTTTTTAATCAACTTCCTGTTTATAAACGACTTAATTCCATGTTTTTAATCAACTTCCTGTTTATAAACGACTTAATTCCATGTTTTTAATCAACTTCCTGTTTATAAACGACTTAATTCCATGTTTTTAATCAACTTCCTGTTTATAAACGACTTAATTCCATGTTTTTAATCAACTTCCTGTTTATAAACGACTTAATTCCATGTTTTTAATCAACTTCCTGTTTATAAACGACTTAATTCCATGTTTTTAATCAACTTCCTGTTTATAAACGACTTAATTCCATGTTTTTAATCAACTTCCTGTTTATAAACGACTTAATTCCATGTTTTTAATCAACTTCCTGTTTATAAACGACTTAATTCCATGTTTTTAATCAACTTCCTGTTTATAAACGACTTAATTCAATGTTTTAAATCAACTTCCTGTTTATAAACGACTTAATTCAATGTTTTAAATCAACTTCCTGTTTATAAACAACTTAATTCAATGTTTTTAATCAACTTCCTGTTTATAAACGACTTAATTCAATGTTTTTAATCAACTTCCTGTTTATAAACGACTTAATTCCATGTTGTTAATCAACTTCCTGTCTGTGCAGCATGGAGGAATGCGAGGCTCTCTGCACCAGGATGGCCATCATGGTCAACGGCAGGTTCCGGTGCCTCGGCAGTGTGCAGCACCTGAAGAACCGGTTCGGGGACGGGTACACCATCATCCTGAGGGTGGCCGGGCCGGACCCGGACCTGCAGCCGGTGGTGGACTTCATCGAGCAGGAGCTCCCGGGCAGCACCTTGAAGGAGAAACATCGTAACATGCTGCAGTACCAGCTGCCGTCCTCACTCACCTCGCTCGCCCGCATCTTCTCGCTGCTGTCCACCAACAAAGACTCGCTCCGCATCGAGGACTACTCTGTGTCCCAGACCACCCTGGACCAGGTCCGTGGTCTTCACTCCTAAAGTTCAATATCATCTTCAAAAATATCGTTTTTGTATTTTATGTGTTTTAATTCATAGTATTTTAAATTCAATATATAAAAGTATAATACAGTCACCAGACATTACTAACAGATCACGAGCTACTGGATCAAACTTCCAGCCAATCACATGACTCACAGACGATCACATGACTCACAGACGATCACATGACTCACAGACGATCACATGACTCACAGATGATCACATGACTCACAGACGATCACATGACTCACAGACGATCACATGACTCACAGATGATCACATGACTCACAGACGATCACATGACTCACAGACGATCACATGACTCACAGACGATCACATGACTCACAGACGATCACATGACTCACAGACGATCACATGACTCACAGACGATCACATGACTCACAGACGATCACATGACTCACAGACGATCACATGACTCACAGACGATCACATGACTCACAGACGATCACATGACTCTCAGACGATCACATGACTCACAGACGATCACATGACTCACAGACGATCACATGACTCACAGACGATCACATGACTCACAGACGATCACATGACTCACAGACGATCACATGACTCACAGACGATCACATGACTCACAGACGATCACATGACTCACAGACGATCACATGACTCACAGACGATCACATGACTCACAGACGATCACATGACTCACAGACGATCACATGACTCACAGACGATCACATGACTCACAGACGATCACATGAATCACAGACGATCACATGACTCACAGACGATCACATGACTCACAGACGATCACATGACTCACAGACGATCACATGACTCACAGACGATCACATGACTCACAGACGATCACATGACTCACAGACGATCACATGACACACAGACGATCACATGACTCACAGACGATCACATGACACACAGACGATCACATGACTCACAGACGATCACATGACTCAGAGACGATCACATGATCCAGTAGCTCGTGATCTGTTAGTAATGTCTGGTGACTCTATTATACAATTATTTACATATTGAAAGATTTTATTTATTTATTTTAAATCATTAGAATTTTTTTCAAGTAAATATTTTTACTCATAAAGTTCCCTTTTTTCATCTAAAATTATCAAAAATATATGTGTAGTATTAAATATTTTTTAATTCATAGTATTTTAAATTCAATATATAAAAGTATAATAGAGTCACCAGACATTACTAACAGATCAAGAGCTACTGGATCAAACTTCCAGCCAATCATGCGACTCACAGACGATCACATGACTCACAGACGATCACATGACTCACAGACGATCACATGACTCACAGACGATCACATGACTCACAGACGATCACATGACTCACAGACGATCACATGACTCACAGACGATCACATGACTCACAGACGATCACATGACTCACAGACGATCACATGACTCACAGACGATCACATGACTCACAGAAGATCACATGACTCACAGACGATCACATGACTCACAGACGATCACATGACTCACAGACGATCACATGACTCACAGACGATCACATGACTCACAGACGATCACATGACTCACAGACGATCACATGACTCACAGACGATCACATGACTCACAGACGATCACATGACTCACAGACGATCACATGACTCACAGACGATCACATGACTCACAGACGATCACATGACTCACAGACGATCACATGACTCACAGACGATCACATGACTCAAAGACGATCACATGACTCACAGACGATCACATGACTCACAGACGATCACATGACTCACAGAAGATCACTTGACTCACAGACGATCACATGACTCACAGACGATCACATGACTCACAGACGATCACATGACTCACAGACGATCACATGACTCACAGACGATCACATGACTCACAGACGATCACATGACTCACAGACGATCACATGACTCACAGACGATCACATGACTCACAGACGATCACATGACTCACAGACGATCACATGACTCACAGACGATCACATGACTCACAGACGATCACATGACTCACAGACGATCACATGACTCACAGACGATCACATGACTCACAGACGATCACATGACTCACAGACGATCACATGACTCACAGACGATCACATGAATCACAGACGATCACATGACTCACAGACGATCACATGACTCACAGACGATCACATGACTCACAGACGATCACATGACTCACAGACGATCACATGACTCACAGACGATCACATGACTCACAGACGATCACATGACACACAGACGATCACATGACTCACAGACGATCACATGACACACAGACGATCACATGACTCACAGACGATCACATGACTCAGAGACGATCACATGATCCAGTAGCTCGTGATCTGTTAGTAATGTCTGGTGACTCTATTATACAATTATTTACATATTGAAAGATTTTATTTATTTATTTTAAATCATTAGAATTTTTTTCAAGTAAATATTTTTACTCATAAAGTTCCCTTTTTTCATCTAAAATTATCAAAAATATATGTGTAGTATTAAATATTTTTTAATTCATAGTATTTTAAATTCAATATATAAAAGTATAATAGAGTCACCAGACATTACTAACAGATCAAGAGCTACTGGATCAAACTTCCAGCCAATCATGCGACTCACAGACGATCACATGACTCACAGACGATCACATGACTCACAGACGATCACATGACTCACAGACGATCACATGACTCACAGACGATCACATGACTCACAGACGATCACATGACTCACAGACGATCACATGACTCACAGAAGATCACATGACTCACAGACGATCACATGACTCACAGACGATCACATGACTCACAGACGATCACATGACTCACAGACGATCACATGACTCACAGACGATCACATGACTCACAGACGATCACATGACTCACAGACGATCACATGACTCACAGACGATCACATGACTCACAGACGATCACATGACTCACAGACGATCACATGACTCACAGACGATCACATGACTCACAGACGATCACATGACTCACAGACGATCACATGACTCAAAGACGATCACATGACTCACAGACGATCACATGACTCACAGACGATCACATGACTCACAGAAGATCACTTGACTCACAGACGATCACATGACTCACAGACGATCACATGACTCACAGACGATCACATGACTCACAGACGATCACATGACTCACAGACGATCACATGACTCACAGACGATCACATGACTCACAGATGATCACATGACTCACAGACGATCACATGACTCACAGACGATCACATGACTCACAGACGATCACATGACTCACAGACGATCACATGACTCACAGACGATCACATGACTCACAGACGATCACATGACTCACAGACGATCACATGACTCACAGACGATCACATGACTCACAGACGATCACATGACTCACAGACGATCACATGACTCACAGACGATCACATGACTCACAGACGATCACATGACTCACAGACGATCACATGACTCACAGACGATCACATGACTCAAAGACGATCACATGACTCACAGACGATCACATGACTCACAGACGATCACATGACTCACAGACGATCACATGACTCACAGACGATCACATGACTCACAGACGATCACATGATCCAGTAGCTCGTGATCTGTTAGTAATGTCTGGTGACTCTATTATACTTTTATATATTGAATTTAAAATACTATGAATTAAAAATATTGAATTTAGAAATTTTGTTTTTGAATTATTGGAATTAGAATATAATAAAAATACATGTAAGAAATAATTTGTAAAATATTTAAATGTTAATTATTCAAAGAAAACAAATATAAACTAAAGTTAAACCAACATTTTTAATAGTTTTTTTCAATTTCAACAGAAACTACAGAAAATATTTATTGAAACGTTTTTTTTAAGCATTGAAAACGTTTTGGATCATTTAATATTTAATATTCTATACTTTATGTTTATATTTGTTTTCTTTGAATAATTGAATCAAAATTTGAATATTTTAGAAACTATACGTATATAGTAGTTTTATAATGTAGTTCATCTGAAAATATATATATATTTTAATGTAATTATTTGAAACAATAGAATTTTAAACTTTAAATATAGAAACGATGAAATAAAAACAAAAACATTTTAAATGTTTAACCTCAAAAACACCTAAAACCTCACAAACACCTAAAACCTCACAAACACCTAAAACCTCACAAACACCTAAAACCTCACAAACACCTAAAACCTCACAAATGTCACAAACACCTAAAACCTCACAAACACCTAAAACCTCACAAATGTCACAAACACCTAAAACCTCACAAACACCTAAAACCTCACAAACACCTAAAACCTCACAAACACCTAAAACCTCACAAACACCTAAAACCTCACAAACACCTAAAACCTCACAAATGTCACAAACACCTAAAACCTCACAAACACCTAAAACCTCACAAACACCTAAAACCTCACAAACACCTAAAACCTCACAAACACCTAAAACCTCACAAACCTCACAAACACCTAAAACCTCACAAACACCTAAAACCTCACAAACACCTAAAACCTCACAAACACCTAAAACCTCACAAACACCTAAAACCTCACAAACGTCACAAACACCTAAAACCTCACAAACACCTAAAACCTCACAAACACCTAAAACTTCACAAACACCTAAAACCTCACAAACGCCTAAAACCTCACAAACGCCTAAAACCTCACAAACACCTAAAACCTCACAAACACGTAAAACCTCACAAACACCTAAAACCTCACAAACGCCTAAAACCTCACAAACACCTAAAACCTCACAAACGCCTAAAACCTCACAAACACCTAAAACCTCACAAACGTCACAAACACCTAAAACCTCACAAACCTCACAAACACTTAAAACCTCACAAACACCTAAAACCTCACAAACACCTAAAACCTCACAAACGCCTGAAACCTCACAAACACCTATAACCTCACAAACACCTAAAACCATGTTCCTCCGGCGCAGGTTTTCGTGAACTTCGCGAAGGACCAAAGCGACGAGGATCACCTGAAGGACGTCCACCTGAACAAAAGAGACGCCGTCGAGGTCGACGTGTCCAAACTCAACTCATTCCTCATGGACCGCGAGACCAAGGAGAGCGTCGTGTGAGACTCGCCGCCATTTTGTTTTTTTCCATTTCTATATATTTTTTAGTCTTTTTTAAATTCACGCCTGGACTCTGGCGCCCCCTCTCGACGAGAGCGGGGCGCTGCGGGCGAAAGACGCTCAATGCAAACCAATGCAAGAACGTGTTCGTGACGACGTGAAGCTTCACTGGACGCGGAGAAGATCTTTGTTCGGATCAAAGATCTTTGACGACAAAGCTCAAGGTCATCTTCACTGCCAACTGCTCAACGATGTACTTTTGTATTCAGGGTCAAACGTCTTCATCCAAAACCGGGGTGAAAGGTCGAAGGCGTTTTTCTAAGATAGTTATTTAAAAAAAGTCCTATTTTTCAACAAAAAAAAAAGAAGAAGAAGAAGAAGAAGACCCCCCTCCGTTGCCATGACGACGTCATTTCTTCGTTTCATCTCAGTGTCCTTGAAACGTCCTCCAGCATCAGTGCCTACAAACTCTGGAAGGATCTGCTCGCCGCTCTTGAAGAAAACCACAGAAGAAGTCCAGGAAGTCCAGGAATGTATCAAAGCACAAGCGTTGTTGATAAAACGCTCTGACGCGGGAACATCACCAGGACCTGCATGTTTGGTCCCGAGCATGCGCAGGAGCTTCAAGGGGTCAAAAGGTCGAACCCGCTTCGGTGTTGTTGAGTGAAAAAAATGTAACGTTTTTGTTTTTCTGGAGGAAAAAGTGTTGTGAAGAACCTGCTGACTCGGGGAAATACACACAAAAATAAACAAACTGTTTGTGCCAAATGCCAGCTCAAGATCCACCAGCGTCACCTTGACAAGGTCAGTCAAGGTCAGCGACTCCAAATGTAGTTTTTCTAACTGAAGCTGCCAAAATCCTGCTTTTTTATTTAAAAAAAACCACTTGGTTCCGTCCAGAGAAGTGGAACCGGGTCAAAAACAGGGACCACCGGAGGGGGGAATTCAGACGTCGGAAAAAAACTTTATCGATCAAAACCCCCCGACGACGTTTTTCGGTGCGACCTTTGGTGCTCGTGGTCCAATCGTAGGCGGAGCTTCATGTCGTCTCCGCCCGAAAAACACGGCACTTTAAACGCCGGCGACGAGAGACGCTGCTGGAACCGATTTTAGAGAAAAAATGTTAAAAAAAAATAAAAGTATAGACGAAGATATTTAAGAAGAGAAAAAAACTTGTACGACGTCGCTACTGTAGTTTCTTCTCGTGCTCGATATGAATATTTGTTTACATCTCTGAGTATTAAACGACTGTTGGGTCTGTTACCTTCTGTGTATAGTTCTGTCCACAAATAAAGTTCATACATTTTGAAAAAACGTATTTTTTTTGTTGTTGTTCAAATTAGAGATGTTTGTTTCTGGCTCCCTCCGCTGGCAGGACGGTGGAACTGCAGGCTCCTGAAAACGGAAGCGTCGACGGACTCAACGGCAAAAAAAAAAGGATTCTTGTTGTGAAGGTTTTTATTTACATAAATAAATCAATTTAACCAGGATACAAATGAATGCAACAGACGTCTCCGACCCATGATCCCTTTCTTCTCTTCCTCTTTCACCACGATTCTTCACCGACATTATTAAAACGATAACTTGGTTAAACTAGTGAAGTGTTGACGAAGCTTCACGTTTGTGAGTCGTTTCGTCCTAGATTCACCAAGTGTTGCCCTGTGTAGCTGGGACGGGCAGAAGTGAGTTATGATGCATAGAAAGTGTAACTGAAGTCAGTTCAGGGTCAAAGAACTTTTGGTCGAAACTTGCATTTTTTACACAGAACCAATCAATGTGTGTGTGTGTGTTAAGGTGTGTGTGTGTTTAGGTGTGTGTGTGTTTAGGTGTGTGTGTGTGTGTTTAGGTGTGTGTGTGTGTTTAGGTATGTGTGTGTATGTCTGTGCAAGTGGTTTGTGCTTGTGTGTGTAAGTCTCTGTGTGTGTGTATACATGCAAGTGTGTATCTTCATGCATGTGTGTATATATGTTAATTTGTGTGCGTATTCATGTAGGTGTATGTACGTGTGTTCATGTAAGTTTGTGTTTGTGTATGTTTTTCATACATGCGTGCGTTTCGTGCATGTGTGTGTGTGTGCGCATGTGTGTGTGTGTCTGGATGTGTGTGTGTTCGGTTCGTGCATGTGTGTGTGTCCGTGCGTGCATGTGTGTGGCTAGATGTGTGTGTGTGTGTGTTTGTGTGTGTGTGTTTGGTTTGTTGTGTGGTTGTGTGTGTGTGTTTGTGTGGTTGATGTGTGTGTGTGTGTTGTGTGCTTTGTGTGCAGTTGTTGTGCGTGTGTGTGTGTCGTGTGTATGTGTGTGTGTGTGTCTTGTGTGTGTGTGTGTGTGTGTGTTGTGTGTGTGTTCGGTTCATGCATGTGTGTGGTTGCATGTGTGTGTGTTTGTGTGGTTGCATGTGTGTGTGTGTGTGTGTGTGTGTACAAAAGAACACAGTGAGCAGTATCAGTTCTGCAGGTCAAAGGTCGGAAGTGAAACCAGGAAACAAGTTACAAACTCCTTCATCCTTCGGAGACACACAACGGCGACGACGGCGACGACAATGACATCAACACAAATGGAACCAAAGTGAGTTTTCTTTTCTTCGTAAAACAAACGTGTGTAACCAGACGCAGCTGCTCCTGTGATCCGAAAAATCCTCTCGATTGAGGAACGAAAACTTTTGATTTTATCAAAAATTCTTCTTGTTCCTCAAAGTGTTTTTTCTTCAGAGACGTCGACGACTGTCTCAACGGCATTTATCTGGACGTGTTTCTTCACGTGTCGCTCGTGCCTGCAGTGAGTTCATGACTTCCAGTCTCACTTTTAAGGATTTATTGATCGTTGACGATGAACTATTGTCAGAAAATGATACAAAAAAAAAAAACTCTTGAAAGAGAGAAAAACACTGAAAAATGAAAAAACAAGGATTTAAAAAATGTTTTCTACATGTATTTATACATTTTTAAGCAACTTTTTACATTTGATTGTAAGAAAAAAAATTAAAGCATTTTTTGTTACATTTTTTTGTTTTAAGCTAATTTTTATTGAAGCAATATTTGTATTACGTAAACTTTATTTCAGCAACTTTTCCTTTTTTTTATAAAAGTGAATTTATCGTTTAAAATATGTATTTGTTTTTTTATATAAATATTATAAAACTGCACAATAAATCTAGTAATAACTCATTTATTTATTTTGAACGTTACGTGATCAATAAAGTTTTATGTTTCTGTCTATAAAAGTAAAATGATTCTTAAAGCGTGTCACGCGCCAAATCAGCCGTACAAACAAACATTGTTTCTGGCTCCTCCCAGTGTCAGAACATTGTAACTGCAGTTATGTTTCACAGCGAGACGAAGATTCTTGTTTCAGTTTAGAGTAACTTTAGTAACTTTAGTAACTTTAGTAACTTTAGTAACTTTAGTAACTTTAGTAACTTTAGTAACTTTAGTAACTCAACAAAACCTCGACTAACTAAACCATTACCGTAATATCCTACCCTAAACGTGCAACAGAATTTTAACAGCAGTTTAACGTATTAAAAAAGGGTTTTGGCTCAAACTTTCAACGTGTTTTTTGTTTTTATTTTATCATAGATGTAAAGAAAGTTTTCTAATACATAAAAATGTTCTTCCTCAGGTGCTGATCACGGTCGTGTTGTCGTTCTTGCAGAAACGATCAAATGTTCAAACCGTCGATCGCAAACTTCCCTTCCTGGGACGACGTTTTGCGATCGTGGTGTAAGTGGTCGAAGCTAATGCTAATGCTAATGCTAATGCTAATGCTAATGTTGACCGTGTCTCTTCGTCTCAGACCTCTGGACACGATCGGGAGCCTCAGTAACCGCTGGTCGTACGGTTTTGCGTTCGGCGCCGTGTCTTACAGCGTCTTGTTGCTCTTCTCCGAGGCCTACATTCCCTTCAACGTTCCCAGCTGGGCCAAAGGTTTTCCTGCTTCCATGACGGACCTGCTGTCGTTTCTTTCGTTACTATTGAACCAAAAGAAAAAAATTCAAATATTTTCAACAACAAAAACTTTGAAAAAGATTTCAAAAATAGGGACAAAAATGTGCTTCACAAAACATGACAAACACAACATACATTATTTCAATTTTAAACTTTTTCTAAATTGAAAATTTTGATTTTTGACCAAAACCATTTTTCACTTTTAACTTTTCTTTGATTGAAGCAACTTTTTCTTCTTTTATTTTACATTAAAATATAGATTTTAATGCAACTTTTTTAGAGCAACTTTTATATGACGTTTTTATTATTTAAGAAACTTTCTTTTTTAAAATTAAAATATATATTTTCAAGGAAACCTTTTTTTAAATACTTCTTTGATCCAAGCAACTTAATATATATATATATATATATATATATATATATATATATATATATATATATATATATATATAATTTCATTAAAAAATGTATATATTTCTTTGATTTAAGCAACTTAAAAAAAAGATATAAATATATTTTCATTGAGGCTTTTTTGTAATAGCAACTTTCTTATAGAAAATATTTATTTTATTGTATCATTTTTAAAATATGATTTTAATTGACATTTTTTTTATTTATGAAGCATCTTTTTTTTTTACTACATTCTTTTAAGCAAGTTTCTTCATGATCGGAGAAACTTTTTTGAAATGAAAATATTTATTTGCTTGAAGCAACTTTTGTTTTTATTTAAAAACAAACAGAACTTCCTCTTCAATCCAGTTGTTGTGTAGCCCAGTGACCGCGTGTGTTGCTCCTCAGTGGTTGTGTATCTGGTCGGCGCTCTGGAGGTCGGTCTGGTCAACTTCCCCTTCTTCGCCTGTTTGTCGACGCCGTTCCGGACCATCGGTGCCGTGCTGGGAATCCTCTACTCCCTGTCCTGGTGAGTGTCACGAGCGTCGACCCACCAGACCCACCAGACTCTCCAGACCCACCAGACCCACCAGACCCTCCAGACCCACCAGACCCACCAGACCCTCCAGACCCACCAGACCCTCCAGACCCACCAGACCCACCAGACCCTCCAGACCCACCAGACCCTCCAGACCCACCAGACCCACCAGACCCACCAGACCCACCAGACCCACCAGACCCACCAGACCCACCAGACCCTCCAGACCCACCAGACTCTGATGTGTTCCTCAGGATCATCGTGACGGTCTGGGACACCTTCACCTGTCCTGATGGGAAGGTAGGTGAGTACGACTCGCTCGCGGCCTCGGCGTCTCCTGCGTCTGCTTGTCATGGTGTTGGTCTCGCAGCTTCTGGGCCGGAACCAGAAGATCATCGTGCAGTGGCCGTGCATCCTGTCGCTGGTCTTCCTCCTGGGCCGGTTCTTCTACATGCTCATCAAGGGGGTTCGGATCCACCTCCAGCTGGAGCCGCCGGTGAGTGACTTCTGTCCGTGGAGGTCCTGGACGACTCTGAGCCGGTGTTTCTGGTCCAGGACTCTGACGACGTGATCGAGCAGCACCAGCTGAACCACGTCAAGACGCTTCTGGTGAAAACTTCTATCAACAAGTAGGACTTTTATCTTGTTTTTCTCTCCAGTCACTCCCTGAAATTAAGACTAAGTATTGTTTCTGGCGGCCTCTGGTGGGAAGATGTCTGCATTACAACCTTCATTATAAAATGTCCCCGTTTTTTATGAAGTATCGTGAGATTAATCAAATCACTTTTATCTTTTAATCTGAATATTTAATATTGAATGATTTTACTTAACATTTAACATTTTGAAACTTTGAATTTCATTCTTAGGTTGTATTTTGTTGTTATTAAATAATTTCTGTATTGAAAGGTTAAATATGTGTATTTTTATAGTAAAGATTCGAATATTTTCTAAATTATTAATTAAAACAATGTATCAATATTTTAATTCGATAATTCAAAACGTAATTTTCTACTCGGAGCTTCACCTAAAACCTTTAGTATATTAAAAAATAGAAAATGTATTTTTAACACAAAAAAAGTAAATGCTATATCTTATATATTATTATTATTATTATTATTATTATTATTATTATTATTATTATTATTATTATTGTTATTGTTATTATTATTATTATTATTATTATTATTACTATCATTATTTTTCTTTTTCTTTTTCTTTGTATTATTATTTGTATGGTTATTATTATTAATATTATTATATTATTATTATTAATATTATTGTTGGAATTATTATTGTTATTATTATTATTATTGTTGTTATTATTATTATTATTATTATTGTTATTATTATTGTTGTTATTATTGTTATTATTATTATTGTTGTTGGTGTTGTTTAAAAAAAATCCTTTCCAATTATATTTTATAAATAATAATAATAATATAATGATAAATATTAAATGATTAAATTAATGATAAAACACTAAAATTCTACAGTACATTAACATCTTAATTTTCAACAGTTCAAATGTTGTGATGTCACTCATTCACTGTATTTGATCGAGAGATCGATGGAACTTCACGAAGTAAACGGTAAACCTCGTGGTATTTTCCAGGAAGTCTCTGAGCCTGTTCCAAAGGAAGGTCTACGAGTGGGATCCTCACTTCAAGTTCCCCAACAGGATCCTCGGCACCGCCATCATCTCCGTCATCGGCCTCTACACGGTAACCACGGTAACCAGACGGGCGCCGTAAGGTCGGAGGTGACGCCGTGGATGATTGACAGATGACGCTGGCCGACTACAGCCTGAGTCACATGGTGTTCGGTCGCGTGGACGCCTGGAAGGATTCGCTCAAACTTCTGCTCACTTCCTGCAACCAGACGGAAGCTCTCGCCGCCGCCATCCCTCGCCTGGAGGAGTTCATCCACGTGTCCAGGAGTGAGTCGCGCCGGTGCCAAATACAGCATGTTTGTGACTCGAGGTTTTATCTCGTGGTAAAAAGATTAGTATCTTATTTGTGCCGAACTATTACTTTATTGTAAATGAATATTTTCTCATTCTAGCGAAGGTTTGAACTAAACCAGCTCCGTAACTAAAATAGTGATCAAGTTAAAGACTTCATTCTTTTAGCACTTAATACCTTTCACACCATTAAAAAACTCTAGAAGTATTTGCAAGTACATTTAAGGGATAATAAAGTATTTAAAAACGAATAACATTTTTGTTATAAAATATTTTTTGCAGTTTTGTATCTTTAAAAAAAAAACAGCAAGTTTTATAATAAATCTAAATTAATTAATTTTGATATTCTATTTTATATACATATATATATTGTATGTATATATATAATTTGATGAAAGGCAAGTATTTTTTTTACAAATATTTTCTTTAATTTAATTCAATTATTTTGTAGGAAATTAAATACAAAAACAAAATTATTAAAAACAAATAAGGAAAAAAGTAAAAAATAATAATAATACAAAATATAATATATATATAAATAAATACAAAATAACATTTTTACTGATTCTACTACTATTTTTACTACTTATACTTGTATTACTAATTCTACTACTACTTATACTACTGCTTTTACTAATTCTACTTTGCTACTTACTTACTACTAATTATACTACTCATTCTACTTATTCTACTATTACATATACTTTTACTAATTTTACTATTTATACTACTAATTCTACTACTGCTTTTATTAATTATACTTTACTACTTCTACTTCTACAACTTAATCTTATACTTTTACTACTAATACTACTTATACTTATACTTCTGATTATACTACTAATTCTACTTATTATTTTACTACTTATTATACTACCACTTTTACTACTTATTATTTTATTACAGATTCTACTACTACTTATACATATACTATAACTTATAATTTTATACTACTGATTTTTCTACTTATACTACTAATTCTACTACTACTTTGACTAATTATACTTTACTACTTCTAGTTCTACAACTTAATCTTATACTTTTACTACTAATTCTACTTCTCCTTTTTCTACTAATTATACTACTACTTTTACTACTTTCACATTTATTATCAATTATGCTACTGCTTTTACTATTTATACTTCTAATTCTAGTACTAATTTTACTAATTATACTTTACTACTTCTACTACTTAATCTTATACTTGTACTACTTATTATACAATTACTTTTATTACTAATTATACTACTAAGTATACGTTTACTAATAATCGGTCGCACTCTGACCAGAAGAGATCTGGAGAGTTTTCCTGAATCACGACGTAATAAAACCACGTTTACGATCAAGAAAACGAATGTTACGTGATGCGACTTTAAGATTCAAGTATTGTTCACGTGTCGTTGCAGAGACGTGGCTCGCGACCACCATCTTTGCGAGTCTCAACTCCGTGGCGTACACGCTGCACGTGTTGGCGTGTTACAGGTGAGTCGCTCGCACCTGCAGATCCTAAACTCTACGATGTTAGGAACGTTCCGATCTTCCAGGAAACACCTGAAGAGACTCTGGCGAGGAGACAAGAGTTTCTTTCCAGAGAAACTACACACGTCCAGCTCGGCCACAAACCTCGTATGTTACACAACAAATACACAACTTTGATCAGTACACGAGTGGAAGTACATCATCATCGGAATATTTAATGTTTAAACTGATTACTAATTATACTACTGCTTTTACTTATTATACTTTACTACTACTAATTATACTTTTACTACTAATTATACTACTGATTATACTACTGCTTTTACTTATTATACTTTACTACTTCTAATTATACTTTTACTACTTATTATACTTCTACTTTTACTAATTATACTTTACTACTTCTAATTATACTTTTACTACTGATTATACTACTAATTATACTACTAATTATACTAATACTTTTACTAATTATACTTTACTACTTCTAATTATACTTTTACTACTAATTGTACTACTAATTATATTCCTTATCCTACTATTACATTTACTAATTATAATTTACTACTTCTACTTCTACAACTTAATCTTATACTTTTACTTCTAATTCTTTTTATACTTTTATTTCTAATTCTACTACTTATTTTACTACTAATACTTATACTTCTAATTGTACTACTATTTCTACTTTTACTACTAATTATATTACTACTTTTATTAATTATACTTTTATTACTAATTCCACTACTTATTATACTACGGCTTTTACTAATTATACTTTACTACTTCTACTTATAATTCTACTACTAATTTTACTACTACCTTTACTAATTATACTTTTATTACTTATTCTACTACTACTTATAATTGTACTTTTACTTATAATTGTGCTACTGCTTGTACTACTTATACTACTAATTCTACTACTACTTTTACTAATTATACTTTACTACTTCTATTTCTACAATTTAATCTTATACTATACTAATCTTATTTGTTTTACACATATAGTTTGATATTATCATTTAAATAATTCAAAGGTACATTTTCAGAATACTATAGTTTTCGTTTTATAGTCTTTTAAATTCAATAAAAAAAACGTTGGTATAGTAAAGTCACCAGACATAACCAATAGAGCACTGAGCTACTGGATCTTTAACTTTCAGCCAATCATGTGACGCGTACATTTAAAATGTTCAATTTACTCATGAATGTTCTTCTGATGCATTTACTTCCTTAAACGTGTTTAAAGTTGTCTAAGAAACAAAAGTACAAACAATCAAACGATGACTCGTCAAACTTGATTGACAGGCGTCTATCGCACGATACTCTGGATGGCAGATCGCGTTCACGTTGTGGGGTAAAAACTTCTTTTACTTCGTAGAAATGATTAGAAACGACATGTTTCCATTGGTTCTGTGTTTGTCTCCAAGGTTACGTGATGGTTCACTTCGTTCACTTCCTGCTCGCCTTGATGTTCGTTTACGTCTTTGTGATCCCGATTCAACACGGACGCGTCGTCAGCATGATCAAGAGCCTCGGAACCATCTTGTACGTTTGTCAGTACTTGTACTACTAATTATACTTGTAGTTTTACTAATTATATGCTACTTCTACTTCTTCAACTTCTACTTCTACTACCCTTATACTTTTACTACCAATTATACTTCACTATTACTACTAATTACACTTATAGTTTTAATACTTATTATACTCATACTTTTACTACTAATTACCCTTGTACTTTTACTACCAATTATACTTCACTATTACTACTAATTACACTTATAGTTTTAATACTTATTATACTCATACTTTTACTACTAATTACCCTTGTACTTTTACTACCAATTATACTTCACTATTACTACTAATTACACTTATAGTTTTAATACTTATTATACTCATACTTTTACTACTAATTACCCTTGTACTTTTACACTACCAATTATACTTCACTATTACTACTAAATATAACTTATTACACTTATAGTTTTAATACTTATTATACTCATACTTTTACTACTAATTACCCTTGTACTTTTACTACCAATTATACTTCACTATTACTACTAATTACACTTATAGTTTTAATACTTATTATACTCATACTTTTACTACTAATTACCCTTGTACTTTTACTACCAATTATACTTCACTATTACTACTAATTACACTTATAGTTTTAATACTTATTATTCTCATACTTTTACTACTAATTATACTCATGCTTTTACTACTAATTATACTTGTACTTTTAATAATTATATTTTACTTCTACTTCTTCAACTTCTACTTCTACTTTTACTACTAATTAACCTTATACTTTTACTACCAATTATACTTCACTATTACTACTAATTACACTTATAGTTTTACTACTAATTAAACTTGTACTTTTAATAATTATATTTTACTTCTTCTACTTCTTCAACTTATACTTATACTTTTACTACTAATTATACTTATACTTTTACTATTATTTACACTTATACTTTTACTAATTATATTTTACTTCTTCTACTTCGTCAACGTCTACTTCTAATTTTACTACTAATTACGCTTATACTTTTACTACTAATTATTCTACTGATTTTACTAATTATGCTTTACTACTTCTACTTCTACAACTTCTACATTAACTACGGATTATACTTATACTTTTACTAATTATACTTTACTACTTATTCATCCACTTTCACTACTTATTCTATTCATACTTTTACTTCTAATTAAACTGGTAATACTACTTTTACTTTTACTACTAATTCTATTACTACATTTACTAATTATACTTTACTACTTCTACTTCTACAACTTCTACTTCTAATTGTACTACTAATTCTACTGCTGCTTTTACTATTTATTATCATACTTATACAACTTATTATACTTATTATACTTATACTTTTACTACTGATTTTACTAAATTATACTTTACAACTTATATTTATATAACTTGTACTTTTACTAGTAATTATAAAACTAAATCTAGAACAAATTCTACTACTACTTATTAGACTAAATCTACTTATACTTTTACTACTAATTCTACTACTGCTTATACTACTTATACCACTACTTGTACTTTCACTACTTCTACGACTACTAATTATTATACTTCTATTTCTACTCCTAGGACTACTACTTCTTCTACTTCTATTACTACTTCTGCTAGTACTTCTATTTCAACTTTTCTTCTATTTTTCTTAATTTAGTTATTTATCTTTAATTTTTCTTCTCATCATTTCAACTGTTTTCACACATTTTTACTTTTGAAAACTAAAACTTTCAAGAGAAGATTCAACATGAAACTCATTTTCTCCTGGAACTGCTCATTAACAAGTTTATTATTAAGATTCTCTCGGTCCAACGATCTTCTAGTCTCACCATCGCCATGGTGATCGGCACGGTGGTCCTGCAGATGGTCCTGGTCCAGGTGTTCTTCCTGCAGAAGAAACTGTCGTCGACGGACAAACACAAACCTCTGGCCGTTGACAACAAGTGGGTTTCGACTCGGTGCTCGTGTGTCGACGTGTGTTGACGTGTGTTGACGTGTGTTGACGTGTGTTGACGTATGTTGACGTGTGTTGACGTGTGTTGACGTATGTTGACGTGTGTTGACGTGTGTTGACGTGTGTTGACGTATGTTGACGTGTGTTGACGTGTGTTGACGTATGTTGACGTGTGTTGACGTGTGTTGACGTACAGTATGTTGACGTGTGTTGACGTGTGTTGATGTATGTTGACGTGTGTTGACGTGTGTTGACGTACAGTATGTTGACGTGTGTTGACGTGTGTTGACGTACAGTATGTTGACGTGTGTTGACGTATGTTGACGTACAGTATGTTGACGTGTGTTGACGTACAGTATGTTGACGTATGAAGTGTGTTGACGTGTGTTGACGTATGTTGACACGTAGTGTTGACAGTATGTTGACGGTATGTTGACGTGTGTTGACGATAGTGTTGACACTGTTGACGTGTGTTGACGTATGTTGACGTGTGTTGACGTACAGTGTTGACAGTAATGTTGACGTAGTGTTGACGATAATGTTGTTGACGTAGTGTTGACACACGTATGTTGACGTGTGTTGACGTATGTTGACGTGTGTTGACGTGTGTTGACGTACAGTATGTTGACGTGTGTTGACGTATGTTGACGTACAGTATGTTGACGTGTGTTGACGATAATGTTGAGGACGTATGTTGACGTGTGTTGACGTACAGTATGTTGACGTGTGTTGACGTATGTTGACGTACAGTATGTTGACGTGTGTTGACGTATGTTGACGTGTGTTGACGTGTGTTGACGTACAGTATGTTGACGTGTGTTGACGTATGTTGACGTACAGTGTGTTGACGTGTGTTGACGTATGTTGACGTGTGTTGACGTGTGTTGACGTGTGTTGACGTACAGTATGTTGACGTGTGTTGACGTATGTTGACGTACAGTATGTTGACGTGTGTTGACGTATGTTGACGTGTGTTGACGTGTGTTGACGTGTGTTGACGTGTGTTGACGTATGTTGACGTGTGTTGACGTGTGTTGACGTGTGTTGACGTATGTTGACGTGTGTTGACGTACAGTATGTTGACGTGTGTTGACGTACAGTATGTTGACGTGTGTTGACGTACAGTATGTTGACGTGTGTTGACGTGTGTTGACGTATGTTGACGTGTGTTGACGTGTGTTGACGTGTGTTGACGTGTGTTGACGTGTGTTGACGTACAGTATGTTGACGTGTGTTGACGTACAGTATGTTGACGTATGTTGACGTACAGTATGTTGACGTGTGCTGACGGCAGCATGTTGACGTGTGTTGACGTGTGTTGACGTACAGTATGTTGACGCACACGTATGTTGACGTACAGTATGTTGACGTGTGTTGACGTACAGTATGTTGACGTGTGTTGACGTACAGTATGTTGACGTATGTTGACGTACAGTATGTTGACGTGTGTTGACGTATGTTGACGTGTGTTGACGTGTGTTGGCGTACAGTATGTTGACGTGTGTTGACGTATGTTGACGTGTGTTGACGTGTGTTGACGTGTGTTGACATGTGTTGACGTACAGTATGTTGACGTGTGTTGACGTATGTTGACGTGTGTTGACGTACAGTATGTTGACGTGTGTTGACGTGTGTTGACGTGTGTTGACGTACAGTATGTTGACGTGTGTTGACGTATGTTGACGTGTGTTGACGTGTGTTGACGTGTGTTGACGTATGTTGACGTGTGTTGACGTGTGTTGACGTGTGTTGACGTACAGTATGTTGACGTGTGTTGACGTGTGTTGACGTGTGTTGACGTACAGTATGTTGACGTGTGTTGACGTATGTTGACGTGTGTTGACGTACAGTATGTTGACGTGTGTTGACGTATGTTGACGTGTGTTGACGTGTGTTGACGTACAGTATGTTGACGTGTGTTGACGTATGTTGACGTGTGTTGACGTATGTTGACGTACAGTATGTTGACGTGTGTTGACGTATGTTGACGTACAGTGTGTTGACGTGTGTTGACGTATGTTGACGTACAGTATGTTGACGTGTGTTGACGTATGTTGACGTGTGTTGACGTACAGTATGTTGACGTGTGTTGACGTACAGTATGTTGACGTGTGTTGACGTATGTTGACGTACAGTATGTTGACGTGTGTTGACGTATGTTGACGTGTGTTGACGTACAGTATGTTGACGTGTGTTGACGTATGTTGACGTGTGTTGACGTACAGTATGTTGACGTGTGTTGACATACAGTATGTTGACGTACAGTATGTTGACGTACAGTATGTTGACGTACAGTATGTTGACGTACAGTATGTTGACGTATGTTGACGTACAGTATGTTGACGTACAGTATGTTGACGTGTGTTGACGTACAGTATGTTGACGTACAGTATGTTGACGTATGTTGACGTACAGTATGTTGACGTACAGTATGTTGACGTATGTTGACGTACAGTATGTTGACGTATGTTGACGTACAGTATGTTGACGTGTGTTGACGTATGTTGACGTGTGTTGACGTACAGTATGTTGACGTGTGTTGACGTACAGTATGTTGACGTACAGTATGTTGACGTACAGTATGTTGACGTACAGTATGTTGACGTATGTTGACGTACAGTATGTTGACGTGTGTTGACGTACAGTATGTTGACGTACAGTATGTTGACGTGTGTTGACGTGTGTTGACGTACAGTATGTTGACGTGTGTTGACGTACAGTATGTTGACGTACAGTATGTTGACGTGTGTTGACGTACAGTATGTTGACGTGTGTTGACGTACAGTATGTTGACGTACAGTATGTTGACGTGTGTTGACGTGTGTTGACGTATGTTGACGTACAGTATGTTGACGTGTGTTGACGTCAGCTGACGTCAACATGCCAACACACGTAAAGTATGCCTGAACGTCAACATACGTGTTGACGTCAACATTGACGTGTGTTGACGTATGTTGACGTACAGTATGTTGACGTGTGTTGACGTATGTTGACGACAACATGACGTCAACTGACGTGTGTTGACGTACAGTATGTTGACGTGTGTTGACGTATGTTGACGTACAGTGTGTTGACGTATGTTGACGTATGTTGACGTGTGTTGACGTGTGTTGACGTGTGTTGACGTACAGTATGTTGGCGTGTGTTGGCGTATGTTGACGTACAGTATGTTGGACGTGTGTTGACGTATGTTGACGTGTGTTGGCGTGTGTTGGCGTGTGTTGGCGTATGTTGGCGTGTGTTGGCGTGTGTTGGCGTATGTTGACGTGTGTTGGCGTACAGTATGTTGGCGTGTGTTGACGTACAGTATGTTGGCGTGTGTTGGCGTACAGTATGTTGGCGTGTGTTGGCGTGTGTTGACGTATGTTGACGTGTGTTGGCGTGTGTTGGCGTGTGTTGGCGTGTGTTGGCGTACAGTATGTTGGCGTGTGTTGGCGTACAGTATGTTGACGTATGTTGGCGTACAGTATGTTGGCGTGTGTTGACGTATGTTGACGTGTGTTGACGTGTGTTGGCGTGTGTTGGCGTGTGTTGGCGTGTGTTGACGTACAGTATGTTGGCGTGTGTTGGCGTACAGTATGTTGGCGTGTGTTGGCGTACAGTATGTTGGCGTATGTTGACGTACAGTATGTTGGCGTGTGTTGACGTATGTTGGCGTGTGTTGGCGTGTGTTGGCGTACAGTATGTTGGCGTGTGTTGGCGTATGTTGGCGTGTGTTGGCGTGTGTTGGCGTGTGTTGACGTGTGTTGGCGTACAGTATGTTGGCGTGTGTTGGCGTATGTTGGCGTGTGTTGGCGTACAGTATGTTGACGTGTGTTGACGTGTGTTGACGTGTGTTGGCGTACAGTATGTTGGCGTGTGTTGGCGTATGTTGGCGTGTGTTGGCGTATGTTGGCGTGTGTTGGCGTATGTTGGCGTGTGTTGGCGTACAGTATGTTGGCGTGTGTTGGCGTACAGTATGTTGGCGTACAGTATGTTGGCGTGTGTTGGCGTGTGTTGGCGTATGTTGGCGTACAGTATGTTGGCGTGTGTTGGCGTATGTTGGCGTACAGTATGTTGGCGTGTGTTGGCGTACAGTATGTTGACATGTGTTGGCGTGTGTTGGCGTATGTTGGCGTACAGTATGTTGGCGTGTGTTGGCGTATGTTGGCGTACAGTATGTTGGCGTGTGTTGGCGTACAGTATGTTGGCGTATGTTGGCGTACAGTATGTTGGCGTGTGTTGGCGTATGTTGACGTACAGTATGTTGGCGTATGTTGGCGTACAGTATGTTGGCGTATGTTGGCGTACAGTATGTTGGCGTATGTTGACTTACAGTATGTTGGCGTGTGTTGGCGTATGTTGGCGTGTGTTGGCGTACAGTATGTTGGCGTGTGTTGGCGTACAGTATGTTGGCGTATGGAGTATGTTGGCGTACAGTATGTTGGCTACAGTATGTTGGCGTATGTTGGCGTACAGTATGTTGGCGTGTGTTGGCGTACAGTATGTTGACGTACAGTATGTTGGCGTGTGTTGACGTGTGTTGGCGTACAGTATGTTGGCGTATGTTGGCGTACAGTATGTTGGCGTATGTTGGCGTACAGTATGTTGGCGTACAGTATGTTGGCGTGTGTTGGCGTACAGTATGTTGGCGTGTGTTGGCGTACAGTATGTTGGCGTACAGTATGTTGGCGTGTGTTGACGTGTGTTGGCGTATGTTGGCGTACAGTATGTTGGCGTGTGTTGGCGTATGTTGGCGTACAGTATGTTGGCGTGTGTTGGCGTACAGTATGTTGACAATGTGTTGGCGTGTGTTGACGTATGTTGGCGTACAGTATGTTGGCGTGTGTTGGCGTATGTTGGCGTACAGTATGTTGGCGTGTGTTGGCGTACAGTATGTTGGCGTACAGTATGTTGGCAAAAAGTATGTTGGCGTGTGTTGGCGTACAGTATGTTGGCGACAGTATGTTGGCGTGTGTTGGCGTATAGTATGTTGGCGTGTGTTGGCGTATGTTGGCGTACAGTATGTTGGCGTGTGTTGGCGTATGTTGGCGTACAGTATGTTGGCGTGTGTTGGCGTGTGTTGATGTATGTTGGCGTACAGTATGTTGGCGTGTGTTGGCGTGTGTTGGCGTGTGTTGGCGTGTGTTGGCGTATGTTGGCGTGTGTTGGCGTGTGTTGGCGTGTGTTGACTTGTGTTGGCGTGTGTTGGCGTATGTTGGCGTGTGTTGGCGTGTGTTGGCGTATGTTGGCGTGTGTTGGCGTGTGTTGGCGTGTGTTGGCGTATGTTGGCGTGTGTTGGCGTATGTTGACGGTATGTTGGCGTGTGTTGGCGTATGTTGGCGTAGTGTTGGCGTGTGTTGGCGTGTGTTGGCTTGTGTTGGCGTGTGTTGGCGTATGTTGGCGTGTGTTGGCGTTGGACGTAGGGGGTGTTGGCGTGTGTTGGCGTGTGTTGGCGGTATGTTGGCGTGTGTTGGCGTATGTTGGCGTATGTTGGCGTGTGTTGGCGTATGTTGGCGTGTGTTGGCGTGTGTGTGCGCGTGTGTTGGCGTACAGTATGTTGGCGTGTGTTGGCGTATGTTGGCGTACAGTATGTTGGCGTGTGTTGGCGTGTGTTGGCGGGTGTTGCGTGTGTTGGCGTACAGTATGTTGGCGTGTGTGTGGCGTATGTTGCGACGTTACAGTATGGGCGGGGTGTTGGCGTGTGTTGGCGTACAGTATGTTGGCGTGTGTTGGCGTATGTTGGCGTACAGTGTGTTGGCGTATGTTGGCGTATGTTGGCGTGTGTTGGCGTGTGTTGGCGTGTGTTGGCGTACAGTATGTTGGCGTGTGTTGGCGTATGTTGGCGTACAGTATGTTGGCGTGTGTTGGCGTATGTTGGCGTGTGTTGGCGTGTGTTGGCGTGTGTTGGCGTATGTTGGCGTGTGTTGGCGTGTGTTGGCGTATGTGGGTTGCGACAGTATGTTGGCGTGTGTTGGCGTACAGTATGTTGGCGTGTGTTGGCGTACAGTATGTTGGCGTGTGTTGGCGTGTGTTGGCGTATGTTGGCGTGTGTTGGCGTGTGTTGGCGTGTGTTGGCGTGTGTTGACGTACAGTATGTTGGCGTGTGTTGGCGTACAGTATGTTGGCGTATGTTGGCGTACAGTATGTTGGCGTGTGTTGGCGTATGTTGACGTGTGTTGGCGTGTGTTGACGTGTGTTGGCGTGTGTTGACGTACAGTATGTTGGCGTGTGTTGACGTACAGTATGTTGGCGTGTGTTGGCGTACAGTATGTTGGCGTATGTTGGCGTACAGTATGTTGGCGTGTGTTGGCGTATGTTGACGTGTGTTGGCGTGTGTTGGCGCAAAGTATGTTGGCGTGTGTTGACGTATGTTGGCGTGTGTTGGCGTGTGTTGGCGTGTGTTGACATGTGTTGGCGTACAGTATGTTGGCGTGTGTTGGCGTATGTTGGACGTGTGTTGGCGTACAGTATGTTGACGTGTGTTGGCGTGTGTTGGCGTGTGTTGGCGTACAGTATGTTGGCGTGTGTTGACGTATGTTGACGTGTGTTGGACGTGTGTTGACGTATGTTGGCGTGTGTTGACGTGTGTTGGCGTACAGTATGTTGGCGTGTGTTGGCGTGTGTTGGCGTGTGTTGGCGTACAGTATGTTGGCGTGTGTTGGCGTATGTTGGCGTGTGTTGGCGTACAGTATGTTGGCGTGTGTTGGCGTATGTTGGCGTGTGTTGGCGTGTGTTGGCGTAGTATGTTGATGTTGGCGTGTGTTGGCGTGTGTTGGCGTGTGTTGACGTACAGTATGTTGGCGTGTGTTGGCGTATGTTGGCGTACAGTGTGTTGACGTGTGTTGACGTATGTTGGCGTACAGTATGTTGGCGTGTGTTGGCGTATGTTGGCGTGTGTTGGCGTACAGTATGTTGGCGTGTGTTGGCGTACAGTATGTTGGCGTGTGTTGGCGTATGTTGGCGTACAGTATGTTGGCGTGTGTTGGCGTATGTTGGCGTGTGTTGGCGTACAGTATGTTGGCGTGTGTTGGCGTATGTTGGCGTGTGTTGGCGTACAGTATGTTGACGTGTGTTGACATACAGTATGTTGACGTACAGTATGTTGGCGTACAGTATGTTGGCGTATGTTGGCGTACAGTATGTTGGCGTACAGTATGTTGACGTACAGTATGTTGGCGTATGTTGACGACAGTATGTTGGCGTACAGTATGTTGGCGTGTGTTGGCGTGTGTTGACGTACAGTATGTTGGCGTACAGTATGTTGGCGTACAGTATGTTGGCGTATGTTGGCGTACAGTATGTTGGCGTACAGTATGTTGGCGTACAGTATGTTGGCGTATGTTGACGCAGTATGTTGGCGTACAGTATGTTGGCGTACAGTATGTTGGCGTATGTTGGCGTACAGTATGTTGGCGTACAGTATGTTGACGTATGTTGGCGTACAGTATGTTGGCGTATGTTGGCGTACAGTATGTTGGCGTGTGTTGGCGTATGTTGGCGTGTGTTGGCGTACAGTATGTTGGCGTGTGTTGGCGTACAGTATGTTGGCGTACAGTATGTTGGCGTACAGTATGTTGGCGTACAGTATGTTGGCGTATGTTGGCGTACAGTATGTTGGCGTGTGTTGGCGTACAGTATGTTGGCGTACAGTATGTTGGCGTGTGTTGGCGTGTGTTGACGTACAGTATGTTGGCGTGTGTTGGCGTACAGTATGTTGGCGTACAGTATGTTGACGTGTGTTGGCGTACAGTATGTTGGCGTGTGTTGGCGTACAGTATGTTGGCGTACAGTATGTTGGCGTGTGTTGGCGTGTGTTGGCGTATGTTGGCGTATGGCGTATGTTGGCGTGTGTTGGCGTATGTTGGCGTACAGTATGTTGGCGTGTGTTGGCGTACAGTATGTTGACATGTGTTGACGTGTGTTGGCGTATGTTGGCGTACAGTATGTTGGCGTGTGTTGGCGTACAGTATGTTGGCGTATGTTGGCGTACAGTATGTTGGCGTATGTTGGCGTACAGTATGTTGGCGTATGTTGACGTACAGTATGTTGGCGTATGTTGGCGTATGTTGGCGTACAGTATGTTGGCGTATGTTGACTTACAGTATGTTGTTGACGTGTGTTGGCGTATGTTGACGTGTGTATGTTGACAGTATGTTGGCGTGTGTTGACGTACAGTATGTTGGCGTACAGTATGTTGGCGTACAGTATGTTGGCGTACAGTATGTTGGCGTATGTTGGCGTACAGTATGTTGGCGTGTGTTGGCGTACAGTATGTTGACGTACAGTATGTTGACGTGTGTTGACGTGTGTTGACGTACAGTATGTTGACGTATGTTGACGTACAGTATGTTGACGTGTGTTGACGTACAGTATGTTGACGTACAGTATGTTGACGTGTGTTGACGTACAGTATGGTGACGTGTGTTGACGTAAAAGTATGTTGGCGTACAGTATGTTGGCGTGTGTTGACGTGTGTTGGCGTATGTTGACGTACAGTATGTTGACGTGTGTTGACGTATGTTGACGTACAGTATGTTGACGTGTGTTGACGTACAGTATGTTGACATGTGTTGACGTGTGTTGACGTATGTTGACGTACAGTATGTTGACGTGTGTTGACGTATGTTGACGTACAGTATGTTGACGTGTGTTGACGTACAGTATGTTGACGTACAGTATGTTGACGTGTGTTGACGTATGTTGACGTACAGTATGTTGACGTGTGTTGACGTACAGTATGTTGACGTACAGTATGTTGACGTACAGTATGTTGACGTGTGTTGACGTACAGTATGTTGACGTACAGTATGTTGACGTGTGTTGACGTATAGTATGTTGACGTGTGTTGACGTATGTTGACGTACAGTATGTTGACGTACAGTATGTTGACGTGTGTTGACGTATGTTGACGTACAGTATGTTGACGTGTGTTGACGTGTGTTGATGTATGTTGACGTACAGTATGTTGACGTGTGTTGACGTGTGTTGACGTGTGTTGACGTGTGTTGACTGTATGTTGACGTGTGTTGATGTATGTTGACGTACAGTATGTTGACGTGTCACGTTCTCGCAGGAAAGCCTTCGACTGCTTCAACTACTTCTTCTTCTTCTACAACGTGGTGATGGGCTTCAGCACCTGCGTCCTCAGGCTCATCCTCAGCGTGTTCGTGGGAACGTGGCTCGTGTCGCGCATCGACAGAACCATCATGCAGAGAGGCTACGAGAACATGGACGCAGGTCCTCATGGATACTGTTACAGATATATATGTGCAGTAAACACATGCACTTTATATGGTTATTGCAGGATACAGAACTACTGCTTTTACTACTAATTCTACTTATACTTCTACAACTAATTCTAATTATACTTTTACTACTAATTCTAATTATACTTTTACTACTAATTATACTACTGTTTTACTAATCATACTTTACTAGTTCTACTTCTACAACTTCTACTTGTACTTTTACTACTAATCTTACTACTAATTCTACTTATACTTTTACTACTTTTTCGACTACCACTTTTACTAATTCTACTTTACTACTTCTACTTGTACTTTTACTACTAATTCTACTTATAATTTTTACTACTAATTCTACTCATATTTTTACTACTAATTCTACTACTTATTCTACAACCACTTTTACTAATTATACTTTACTACTTCTACAACTTCTATTTGTAATTGTACTACTAATTTTACTTATACTTTTACTACTTACTACTACTACTACTACTTCTACGTCTGCAACTACTTCTATTTCAAATGTTCTTCCTCTTTGTCTTCTTAACTCTTTCGGTTAATTTCAGTTCACATCAAATTTTTATGTTTATTGCATATATATATATCTTATTTTTACTCTGTGTGTAATAAAAATATATATATGCAATAAACACATAAACGTTATATGTTTATTGCAGGATACAGGACGTGGAATTCAACTACTGCTTTTACTACTAATTATACTAATAATTGTACTACTAATTCTAATTATACTTTTACTACTACTTCTAATTATACTTTTACTACTAATTCTAATTATACTTTTATTACTAATTCTACTACTGCTTTACTAATTATACTTTACTAGTTCTACTTCTACAACTTCTACTTGTACTTTTACTACTAATTCTACTTATCATTTTTACTACTAATTCTACTCATATTTTTACTACTAATTCTACTACTTATTCTACAAACGCTTTTACTAATTATACTTTACTACTTCTACAACTTCTATTTGTAATTTCACGACTAATTTTACTTGTACTTTTACTACTTACTACTACTACTACTACTTCTACGTCTGCTACTACTTTTTTTCTTCCTCTTTTTCTTCTTAACTCTTTCAGTTCATTCCAGTTCACATCAAATGTCTATGTTTATTGCATATATATTTTTTTTTACTCTGTGTGTAATAAAAAGATATATATATGCAATAAACCCATAAAGTTTATACGTTCGTCACAGGCTACAGGACGTGGATCGGGATGATCATCGCGGATCACTATCATAACAACCCCACCATGGTGTGCTTCTGTCAGCTGCTCATCTCCAACACGCTGGACAAACAAACACAAACACCTTTGTACGCGACCTTCGACAGCTCAGGTGAGTCGTCACATGACCTGTCGCGTGACCTTCTCATGTGACCTTCTGGCGTCGGCAGACGGTCGAGGGAACAACAGTCGCTCCAGGAGACGCTGGGCTCTGTTCTACACTCTGCTGAGGAACCCTCGACTGATCCTCCACAGGAAACATCATCTCTGCTCCGCGTCCAGCGTCTCCCAGATGGACACGGCGGTGAAGGTCTGGGTCATGACCTCTCACCTGCAGCTGACCCCGGAGCCGGAGGTCACCGTCACTGAAAACGATTGTTGATTCAGGAGCAATAAATATAGCATGATTTACAGGTGTGTTTCACTAAAGTTAGTTTTGTTTTTATAACCAGTAGCTGTTGTTGTTGTTTTTGATGACGACAAATGACACAATTATAAATAAATAAACACACAACTAAACGTATAAATGAATAAACGTGTGAATAAATACCAAAATGTCAAGTAAATAAACACCTGAATTATTTATTTTTTCATTTTTGCTTTATGTTAATACATTTATTTGTACATTTATTTGTGTGTTTATAAATGTGTTTTATTTATTTATAATTATGTTATATATCGTTTAAAGTTGTTGTGTCGTTTGAACTTAAATGTACTTAAAATATTCCAGACTTGTTGCTTCTGAGGTTGAAACTCGATTCTCTCACAATCGAAATAATCTAAATAAAATAATTGGCTACAGACTTGTGTGTTTTTGTGTGTGTGTGTTTGTGTGTGTGTTTTGGGTATTTGTGTGTAAGCATGTGTCTGTGTATGTATGTATCTGTGTGAATATGTACGTATGTGTGAGTTTATTTGTGTCTTAGTGTGTGTGTTTGGTGTTTTAGTATAATTGAGGTGGTGTGAGTATGTATGTGTGTATCTGTGTGAGTGCATGTGTATTTGTGTCGTGTGTATGTGTGCGTGTGTGTTATTTGTGTCTTAGTGATTGTATTGTTGTATTGTTTACATTGTATTCATGTAAAATAAATATATGTAATCTTTCAATATGAAAACTATAAAATTAAATGATTAAAAATATTTATATTGAATTGAAAAGCTATGGATTTAAAAAAAATAGAAGAAAAACATACATTTTGGAATTAATGGATAATAAACTTTATGTATATTAAAAAACTTTGAAAATATTTAAATGTTTAAATTGATTAACTTTAAATGTAGAAATTATTAAATTCAATGATAGTGTGTAGTTGTATTTTAGTGCAGAAGAACCCACAACCTTCAGTCACACCTCTGGGGTCTCATTCAGTGGCGAGTGGCCCCCAGAGAAATATGTTGGGGGTCAATTCAAGCTGAAACCTTATAACCCGTATAAACATAGCCAAGTTATCCAGCAAAAATTGCCTCAAAATGCAGGAAATAACGTTTCATATCGTCCAGATTTCTAAATGTCTCCCGGGGTTCAGGCCCCCGAACCCCCCTAGAATGACGTCACACGTTTCTCGCCCCCCCATACGAACCTTCGTGGCCCCCTGTCATGATCGGATGCTGCTGTTGTCCTGCTGTGAACATTTGTTCTCAACAGTTCTTTGATGTTCTCGAGCAGACAAAGATGTTTATTCTATCTTTTACCTGCATCAGTGTGTAGTTAATGTTGTGTGTTTGTGTGTCTGTTCCTCAAAAACATCATCAACATTCCAGCAACACAAGTGAGTTTAACACTTTTGATCCGACAGTAGGTTTGTGTCTGTGTGAGTATATTTGTTTGTGCGTGTGAGTCTATTTTGTGTATATGCGTGTGTTTGTGTGTGTGTCGATGAATAGAATAGAATAGAATAGAAAATGTTTATCTTTGAGATTTGTCAGAAATAAGATAAAATATATTTTTATACGTGCTTTTCTTCATAGAGAAGGTCAGTGTTATTTATTAATAATAATAAATAAATAATAATATTTTTTTAAATGAAGACGCTTCGGTCTTGTTCGTGATCGCGTGGTTGCTTCGTGATCTCGCGAGAGTTGCCAAAACGCTTCACTCACTTCAAACTTCATCTTTTCCTCGATTATTCGCTCGCTAAAGTGAAAATATAGTTACTTCCTATCAATAAATTGTACGTCAATCAAACGGATATCGACGCATATATCGGAAGTAACTTCTGTGGAAGAAGAAAAACTAAAAAATCTCGTCGTGACCGTGAACGCCACGCGTTACCTGTCGAGGTAAGTTAATAATGTTTTACTGCGAAACTAAAGTTTGAAAATGATAATTTATCTATTATAATTTTATGTTTGTTATCGAGGCATAAGTAGCGTCTGTTGTTGCTGACATTTGTCAGCGGTTTTTGCTAATATTTCGACTCGGACTTTCTACACAATTTTGTCTAAAAACGTGTTTCAAAAAAAAACTTTGACGTCATAAAAACGCGACAAACACTTCCTTGAATTATTTTTCTTTCCATCGACAAAGTTCATCTCTCTCAACTGCTGCAAACACTTTAGCTACACGTGCTATGCTAACATGGCTCGTTTCTACACGTTTATTTTATATTTTTATTGTTGTTAACCTTATTTTATTTAAGGTTTATATTAAATTAAAGGGGTTAGGTCAAGTCAGAAGCGTCAAATAATACATATTTATCCTTTAAATTCCTGCACAAGAAAGACGTAGAACAAAGTTTGTATTGATTTATTGATGCTTTGAATTGAAAGTTGAGTTTGTTTATGTTTAACTCAAACCATGAGTGACGTCATTGAAACTTTGGTGTGTATCTCCAGGATGGCAGGAAGCGAGTTCATCCAGAAGATGCTGCGAGCGGTGCTGCAGTCCAGCAAGGACGGCGTGTCCATCGAGAGCCTCCAGTACGACTACAGGTCCTTGTGTGGCGAGACTATTCCGCACAGGAAGCTGGGATTCTCTCAGCTGGAGGACTATCTTCGCAGCATCCCGTCGGTGGTTCGCATGTCCTACGTCCAGGGCCAGGTGAGGATCTTCTGTTTCTCTTTGTTTTTGCAAAATAATCGTTGTATTCCAGGGTCATTGATATCAGAACATGTTCAAATCAAAGGCATTAAAGAGCTTTATAGTGACTTTAGAGAAGTAAAGCTACCTTTCTCGATAGATATGACTTTGTTGATTCCTCAGGAGATCTCCTTCGGGAAATTGTTTTTATGAATTATGACAAATTCTATTATTCAAATAGATCAGATTGACTTTATTAATCCCTCTGGAGGTCTACCTCAGGGTTCTACACTACGCATCTACTTTTAAGTTTATTTTTGTGTTTGTTTGGACTACATTTAATGTTATCTGGATAGATTGCCTTTGTTATTTGTCTTTGATCTATGTTCTTTATGTTCTTTATCTTATCTTTAGACTTAGATTGTAAGTAAGTAATATTTATTTATATAGCGCTTTTCCAGACCAGGGTCACAAAGCGCTTAAACAATCAAAACAATACTCAAAAAAGTATATACTTTAAAGATCAAGATAATACTGAGAACAACACAGGAGTTCGAGAAAATCAAGGAAAAGCCTGAACAAATAGAAACGTCTTAAGATGTTTCTTAAAGGAGTCAGTAAATCCATCAAGCGCAAAGAGAGAGGAAGATTGTTCCGAAGCTTAGGAGCAACAGCCTGAAAAGATTTCTCTCCTCTGGTCCTGAGCCGTGTGCGTGGAACCATAAGTAGATTCTGATCCACAGACCTCAGAGCCCGAGCTGGGATGTAAGTCTGGATCAGATCAGTGATGTAAGGAGGAGCCTGACCATGAATAGATCTGAAAGTAAGAACCAGAATTTTAAAGTTGATCCTGAAAGAAACTGGAAGCCAGTGAAGAGTTTGAAGGAGAAATGTGAGTTCTTCTACTAGAGCGGCTCAGAATTCTCGCTGCAGAGTTTTGTATGAACTGCAGGCGAGACACATCCTTCTTGTTAAGACATGAAAACAAACTGTTACAATAGTCCAGACGAGAAGAAACAAACGCATGGATTATAAGATCCAGATCATGTTGTGACAACATTTTCCTAAGTTTAGAGATTTTTCTCAGTTGAAGGAAACAGTTTCTGGTCAGTTTTCTTCAGTGTTGAACAAGAGACATGTCTTTATCAAATACAACACCCAGGTTTCTCAGGCTCAGTTTGACAGACTGACCTAAGTCACCCAAGTACTGACTCAACCCTGGAACCTTATCAGGAGCAATCACCAGTGTTTCAGTTTTGTCCACATTTAACTGTAGAGTGTTTTCACTCAGCCATTGTATCAGGTTGTTCTTTCTATTTATTTTTCTTTGTTCTTGTTCTTATTTTATTTTTATGAATAATTGCTGTATTGCTGTGTCTAATTGGAAAAAAACAATTTCCCGAAGGAGACCTGCTGAGGGATCAATAGAGTTCTACCTAACTACCTATTTAATGTTATCTGGATAGAACTTTAATGATCCTTTGGGAGAGAAGCCAAACGACAACGTTTACTTGAACGCAGAGACATCAGCTCCTCCCATGATGCAACACTAATAGACTCAGGGACTCATTCGTTCCTCGTGCTATTAGATTGTATAATTCTGAGGTTAGTGGCAGGAGTGAAAAGATGATTCTATTGTTAGATCTTTGTATCCTTTTTCCTTTGTATCCTTTTATTTGCATTATTTCCTTTAACCCTTGTTCTTTATACTTGCACTTTGTCATCCCTTGCACGTTATTTTTTGTTTGCACTTTGTTCTTGTTCTTGTTTTTATAAAACTTGCTGTACCGAACTGGAAACCCAATTTCCCGAAGAGGATCTCCTGAGGTATTAATAAAGTCTGTCCGTCCGTCCAACACAAGGGATACAAACCCCATTTGTTTACAGGCCAAAGGGTCACCGTGAGTCTGAGAATTCAAATAATTGTATTATGTATAAATGTATAACTAATAATTAAAAAATAACAAAAATAATTATGAATTATGAATAAAATAAACATAATAACATATTCATAAGTATATCAACAACAATAGACGGTATAAATGCACACACTACAGTACAAAAAAAGGAAGTTGGTCCTAATTACCTTAATAACCTTACACACCAGCTCTGGCTCTGAGGTCTGTGGATCAGAATCGACTGATGGTTCCTCGCACACGGTTCAGGACCAGAGGAGAGAAATCCTTCCAGACTGTTGCTCCTAAGCTTTGGAACCATCTCTGTGTTTGATGATCTACTGACTCCTTCAAGAAACATCTGTGTTTGATGATCTACTGACTCCTTCAAGAAACATCTGTGTTTGATGATCTACTGACTCCTTCAAGAAACATCTGTGTTTGATGATCTACTGACTCCTTCAAGAAACATCTGTGTTTGATGATCTACTGACTCCTTCAAGAAACATCTGTGTTTGATGATCTACTGACTCCTTCAAGAAACATCTCTGTGTTTGATGATCTACTGACTCCTTCAAGAAACATGTGTGTTTGATGATCTACTGACTCCTTCAAGAAACATCTGTGTTTGATGATCTACTGACTCCTTCAAGAAACATCTGTGTTTGATGATCTACTGACTCCTTCAAGAAACATCTGTGTTTGATGATCTACTGACTCCTTCAAGAAACATCTGTGTTTGATGATCTACTGACTCCTTCAAATTATCTACTGCCCCCTTTCCGGAACTTTTTTTTTTTTTTTTTTTTTTTTTTTTTTTTTTTTTTTTTTTTTTTTTTTTTTTTTTTTTTTTTTTTTTTTTTTGAAACATCTCAAGACTTTCTTATTCATGCAGGCTTTTCCCTGATTTTTTAGGATTTTCTTGGTGTTATCTTGACCTTTTTAATATATATTTTTTGAGTATTTATTTTGAATGTTTAAGCGCTCTGTGATCCTGGTCTAGAAAAGCGCTCTATAAATATTACTAACTGATGATCATTCATGTTTGTTTTCAGCTGCGATGCTTCGCAGGAGTCTGTGAGCAGACGGCACACATCGCAGAACTGGTAGCCAGGCAGAAGAGCTCCAAGAAGTCCGGACGTTCCCAACTTGTGAACTGTCGGATGAGGTTCAGATCTTCAGACCCTTTTATGTCACAGAACAGTAAGAAAAAAGTGCACGAAAAGTCTGTCAATTCCACCGTGTTCTGGTGAGTCACGCCATCTCTTCGGATGCATCCAGTGAAGGCGAGGTCCTCGTTGCGTCAACCTTCAGCTCGCAGCGCCTCAAGCTTTCCATTCAGCAACCCTCGGCCTCACGGAGGCTTCAGAGGCTGCAGCTCGGCGGGAGATTACAGGTGTGTGGAGCGTAAACCGCTGTGATCCGCCTCAGAAAATTGTGTAAATGGTAAAAAGCTTCTTTCGACATCAGGCAGATGGATCAAAGGTTCATGTCTTCGACGCCGGTGCAGCACAGACCACCCCCTGCTCAGCTGGGCGTGACGGCGAGAGTCGACACAAAGAGGTGGATGTTTCATGTTTATAGAGACCTCGCGTTATCTCTGAGCCATTTTATGATGCTCTGGATGTTGCTGTGAAATACCATTGATTCTAGAGGTGTCGACTTCTACACCTGGGAACTGATAACAAATCAGAGTCGGATACTTTTCTGGTCAGAGTTGCAAACCCAACTCAGGAGTTGTTTGTGGTGTCAGTACAGAATAAAAGGATGAACTAAGACAACACACAAAATAAGCAATAGAAGAAGTGTAAGTAAGTAAAGGTTATTTGTAAAGAGCTTTCCTATAGCAGGGCCAGTTTTGGAGCTTTTATGAACGATTGTTAAAAGATACCAGAACTACATCAATTTTATTGATATACAAGTGTTTTGTTGTTCTTAAACATGTTTTCAAATGTTCGTAATTGACAAAAATGAGTTTCTTTGCGGCGACTTTCTGAGTATTACCACATAGACTTGCTGAGTATTACAACATAGACTCGCCGATTATCACCACGTAGACTCGCCGTGTATCACCACAGAGACTCGGCAAGTAATACCACGTAGACTAGCTGAGTCATTCTACTATTTGCTATAATCTAGTATTTGAAGTGGGTCTACAAGAAAATAGTTTTTTTTGTCTCATGGCTACTTGAAGGGCTTTGAGTCAATGGGATTAGTTGGTGTTTAAATGGTGAGGGAACCCTCTAGTGGTCATAAAGAGATACTGCGACTGAAAGCGATCATAAATCTTCAAAGTGGTAACACAATGGTAAGAAGCTTTGCTTACACGTAGAAAGAAGCGTTGATGTCCAGACTGTGAATTATAATTAATTAATTTGTTTGACATCATGTTTATTATCTTTGCAACGAGCTAATCTTATTTTGACATGTGATCTTAAATGTATGTTTAGATACTTCAGTGAGAGGACGGTGGTGAACGAGAAACCCAAAGGTAGGAGAAAAACTTCCATGAGATAATTGTATTCACATGTTGTTTATAACTAATTATTAACTTAGTCAAACTTTTTATTCTGCAGAGAAACCCTTCATCCCTTCATCAGACAGACGGGTACACAAACTATTATCATTTTGTTTGTCGTTGATGTTAAAGTGTTTATAAAAGTATATTTCAGTCGCCAGCACAGACCGGTGTGTATGACGTGGAGCAGATGAAACAAGGCGTCGCTATCATCCTCAAGAGATACTCCTGTGGACTCTGGATCTCCAAGTTACCAGATGTTTACCGACAGATGTTCGAACAGACACTTCACCCTCGAGTGCTCAACGATTTGGAGAATTGGACCGACGTGTGTATGGTGAGTTTTTGTATTGAATAGAATAGAATAGAATAGAAAAGTTTTTTTCCCCCCCCGGGGGGAAACCCCCCTTCCCCACAGGGGCGGGAAAAAAAAAAGAAAAAGGAAAAAAAAAAAAAAAAAAAAATAAAAAAAAAAAAAAAAAAACCCCCTTCAAGAAAACAAATTATTACAAATTAGAAATATGTAACTATTAAAAAAGAAAATAGAATAAAGAAAAAGGGTTTTTGGGGGGGTTTTTTTTCCCCCCGGGGGGGGGGGGGGCCCCCCCCCCCCCCCCCCCCCCGGGGGGGGGGGGGGGCGGGGGGGGGGGGCGCCCCCCCCCGGGGGGGGGGGGGGGGGGGGGGGGGGGGGTGGGGGGGGGGGGGGGGGGGGGGGGGTTTCCCCCCCCCCCCCCCCCCCTTTTTTTTTTGTTTTGAAAATACCCAGAGGAGCACTGAGACAGAACATACCACCTCCAAGGAGCTTTATTTGCATGACAATGTACCGTATTTTCCGCACTATGCGTGCGAAAGGGCTTTTGTCAAACTCAAACCCTGGAACCTTATCATCAGAGTTTCAGTTTGGTCCGGCATTTTAAACTAAATTAAAACTCTGTAGTTTTTGAAAGTCTCAAGTCCTTCAACATTTTTGTTCTTTATTTCTCACGAACTTGTCCCATTTTTCTTGATCTGAAAAGTTATTTTTTCTAATCCTATGCCGAAATAGCAGCTAGTGTGTCTGTATATGTTTTATATAATGCTGGAACAAGTGTGTTTAATCCAAATACAGGTCATAATATAAATCAATAATCTTAAATTGTGTCATGTTCATTGTGCAGGTTGAACAAAGTCTTTCATCGAACCGCCTACTTTTTCCTCCTTCACCGCCCAAGTCGTCCTCGGCTCCTCAGACAAACGACCGTAAAAGTTCTTCATCATCATCATCATCAAAACCTTCCTCTTCATCGACCCCCGCACGGCAGCATCCACTCCTCGCCAGTCCACCCTCGTCAGAACCCAGAGATGACCCGCAAACTCGGACTCGTGTCCCTGAACCTTCCCCCCTCGACGGTTCCCCCGTGAACCTCGTGAACGGCGCCGCGTCGAGTCCAGCCGTCGTCTCCGCCGAGGTCCGGGCTCGGCTGAAGGAGCTGCTGTTGAAGTACAGTCATGGACTCTGGGCCCACGCTCTGCCGAAGCTCTTCATGGACACCTACAAGACCCCGTTCCCCACAGAAATCCTGGATAATGTTTCACTTCTGCTGGAGATCTGCAGCGTGGAATATCCCAACCCCAAGGACAGAAGCAAGGTCACGACATTTGACCGTCAAACGTGATCATCGTGTGATTGACACTCGAGGTTTGCTCTTCTGCCACAGGCCATCCTGTACGACTTGAAGAAGCCCCCGGAGGCTGAGGAGGATCCGGAGACTGAGGAGGATCCAGCCCGACAAAGTCGTCCTCTGCCTTCTGGCGTCACGGTTCTGGGCCCAGTGATTCCGGACTCCTTGGTTCTACCCTCGGAAGGGTTCTCCTCGGTGCTGGTGACGGAGGCCATGAGCGGGAACACCGTGACTGTGAGGTGGGTCCAGAACCATGTCTTAAGTGTTCCCTGTAACTGGTGTGACGTGTGGATCACAATGAAGTTATAAGACATTATAATGTGTGTTGGTTGATTTTAAATTGAATCTTGTCACTAGTTTAAAACCTGAATCTGAAACAACTAATGTGTTGTGTGTGTGTGTGTGTGTGTGTGTGTGTGTGTGTGTGTGTGTGTGTGTGTGTGTGTGTGTGTGTGTGTGTGTGTGTGTGTGTGTGTGTGTGTGTGTGTTGTTGATCTGTGTGTGTGTGTGTGTGTGTGTTCTTGTGACGTGCAACTCTATTGTATCATCTGTGTGTGTGTGTGTTCTTGTGACGTGTGACTCTATTGTATCATCTGTGTGTGTGTGTGTTCTTGTGACGTGTGACTCTATTGTATCATCTGTGTGTGTGTGTGTTCTTGTGACGTGTGACTCTATTGTATCATCTGTGTGTGTTTGTACAAAACTCTCTTTTCATTGAAATATTACCATTAGAAAATGATCTTAAGCTCCGCCCACTGAAAACACATGTTTCTGGAGATTACGCTTTGTTGACCATAACCACGCCCACTCTGCTGTGATTGGTCAAACGTGTAGGTTTGTCAGCACACGTCATAAATCCCGGAGGTCTCCACCTCCAGGGGACTCGTTGTAAAAACAAAGCCCTGATTACAGCTGGCTGGAGGTTCGAAGCCTCATCAATAACTGGATTAATCTTGTTTTTCTGGTCTTTTGTGTTTCAGGTTCATCGGGGAAAAGTATTCTCACAAGCTGGAGAACATGGAGGAGAACATGTGCTCCTTCTACGGCAGGACTTCAATCCACAGGAGACCCTCCAACCTCTCGGTTGGTCAGCTCGTGGCGGTTTGGGGTGAAGACGGAGAGGTGTCCCGAGCACAGGTCGTCGAAATCCTCTCGGAAACGAACAAGTTCAAGGTAACAAGAATGGTGAAGGTACAGGGATTCAAATATAAATGTAAATTACAAGATTAATATATTTGTAGTATTGAGATTTGCAGACTAATACTATAGACACGCGGTGCAGCTTTGTAGTTTACCAATATTTTGACAGATTTTTGAGTGCCACATTGAGGTCAGTAAGTTCAACAGGATTCATGTATTTGTTGAGAAAATTAAAGGATGTTAAGTGCACCTTGTAGTAGTACTTCATTAACTTGAGTTCATCTGTTCAGATGGCTATACTTTAGTATTGGAAGTGGGTCTACAAGAAGCAGTTTTTCTTCAATTACTACTGGAAGGGCTTTGCTTCAATGGGAGTAGGAGGTGTTTGAATGGAGACAGAACCCTCTGGAACCTTTTTTGACACATACCAGTTACGGGTCAGGATTATATTGACGGACCATGGTCCAGATAGAAAATAGTTAAAAATATAATGCCTGCAAAAAAACAACAATTAAGTGATGAAAAAAACATCTGAGTCATCAAGAGCTTTGGACTGGTTACAACTAGATTTTCGTGAATTTGTATCTACGTATATTTGATCGTATGCTGACGATGGTGTTCTGTATGTGTGTGTCTTCTAGCTTTTAGAGACTTGGTGCCAATGTGTGTGTTTGTGTTTAAACATTATTTATATGGAATGAGGCTCTGAAACCAAAGTTTTGTTTCTAAATAGTTTGTGTTTTACTCATTTTCACTAGTCAGGAGTCACAAACTAATGTTATTTAAGAGGAAATACTTTTATTTTAATTTTATTATTTCTCAAAATAAAACTCCTTTCATCAGTAACGTCCAATTTAACCTTTTCTTTTTTCCGGTAACAAAGCCTCCCAAAAGAGGGTTAGGTACCACTGAGGTACACGACAGTTGGAAGCTTAGGTTACATGTGTGGAAACATGTCAAATATTGTCAACGTTGTCACCTCTACATCCTTCATGCATCAACATTAAATGACTCATCACATTGAACATGACGTATTCATGCCACACATTTAAATGTGTATTTATTGAACTCGCTTTTTTCGCAGATTTATTACGTGGACGATGGATTTTTTCTGGAGGCGGACGTCGACAGACTTCTCGACCTCCACCCCGACTTCTGCACCCTGCCTTTTCAGGCCACGAATGTTCAACTCGCAGGTAAACGAAGAACGTTTCCATCGCCAATAAACGACGAGAACATTTAAGATCATAGCTGAGCATTTTTTCCACTTTCCTCCCGAGGCCTGGAGACCTTCAGCTCCCATCCTTCCGTGCTCTCCTCCCTGGACGAGCTGGCGGTCGGGAAGATCCTTCTGATAGAAACGCTGGACGCCTGTCAACGGACCGGTGTGATGCAGGCGGTTCTGTACGACACGTCGCAGGACGAAGACGTCAACATCAACTCCACGTGTCTGAAGGCCTTGAGGCAGGAGACGATGAACGACCCTTTGATTGTGAGTAAAACAGAAGGTGCAGCGGGGTTTCCCTCAACTACTGGTGCTGCTCCAGTAGAAGAACTCACATTTCTCCGATCCTTCAAACTCTTCACTGGCTGCCAGTTTCTTTCAGGGTTCATCACTTCAATTTGATTATTCATATCCTTTTGGACGTCTTTAAATTATTTGACACCGTCAAAAACTCTAATCAAAGCTACAAATTTCTTTTAACTTGTATTGCACATTTTATCACATTTTTTCAACATGTATAAGATGTATTTATATTAGTGTATTATCTATAAATACATTACATACACTTTTTCATCATTGTTTGATTATAGTTGAAAATTGGTTGATTATAGTTAAAAATTGTGTGATTATAGTTGAAAATTGTTTGATTATAGTTGAAAATTGGTTGATTATAGTTAAAAATTGGTATATTATAGTTAAAAATTGTGTGATTATAGCTGAAAATTGTTTGATTATAGTTGAAAATTGGTTGATTATAGTTAAAAATTGTTTGATTATAGTTTAAATTGTTTGATTATAGTTGAAAATTCTTTGATTATAGTTAAAAATTGGTTGATTATAGTTAAAAAATGTTTGATTATAGTTGAAAATAGTTTGATTATAGTTAAAAATTGGTTGATTATAGTTAAAAAATTGTTTGATTATAGTTGAAAATAGTTTGATTATAGTTGAAAATTGTTTGATTATAGTTTAAATTGTTTGATTACAGTTGAAAATTGTTTGATTATAGTTGAAAATTGTTTGATTATAGTTGAAAATTGTTTGATTACAGTTGAAAATTGTTTGATTATAGTTGAAAATAGTTTGATTATAGTTGAAAATTGTTTGATTATAGTTGAAAATTGTTTGATTATAGTTGAAAATTGTTTGATTATAGTTGAAAATTGTTTGATTATAGTTGAAAATTGTTTGATTATAGTTGAAAATTGTTTGATTAAAGTTGAAAATTGTTTGATTATAGTTGAAAATTGTTTGATTATAGTTGAAAATAGTTTGATTATAGTTGAAAATTGTTTGATTATAGTTTAAATTGTTTGATTACAGTTGAAAATTGTTTGATTATAGTTGAAAATTGTTTGATTATAGTTGTAAATTGTTTGATTATAGTTGAAAATTGTTTGATTATAGTTGAAAATTGTTTGATTATAGTTGAAAATTGTTTGATTATAGTTAAAATTGTTTGATTATAGTTGAATATTGTTTGATTATAGTTGAAAATTGTTTGATTATAGTTGAAAATTGTTTGATTAAAGTTGAAAATTGTTTGATTATAGTTGAATATTGTTTGATTATAGTTGAAAATTGTTTGATTATAGTTGAAAAGCTCAATACAAATATAAATTACTTACCTTTCATTTAAATATATACTGCTGTTAAAAAGTATTGCTTGTTTTACTGGTGATGACGTAAAGTTAACGGATCTTTAACTTCCTGATTTAACATTTTATTTTGTGTTCACAGGTCGACGCCGTCATCGAACGGGTTTGTGTCACGAACGCGTGTGCAGACGGAAACATCTACTGTCGGCTTCCTTCCAGAGGAACCGCCAGACTGGGGAAGCTTCTGGTTCAGACGGAAGCGTTCTTCACTGCACATGTAGGCGTTTTTCCCCTTGAAGACGAATCTCTTGAATCATAAAATGTTCTGAAGAATAATTCGTATGAACCTGTGGTGAAAACACATCCCAACACGTGTCCTGCTTCTTCCAGACGACCTCGGAGTGTTTGGTTTCAAGACCGTTCGCAGGAAAGTTCTGTCTGGCTCGATGCAGAGGAGAGTGGTCCAGAGTGGAGGTAGATTGATGAACAGACTTGTATTCACTCGTGTAGTGACGCACAAATGCATCTTTGAACTGTTATCAAAATTAGAATCAGTGGCAATTGATGAGATGATTATATGATTTTCCCCAATTTTTCTTTGCTAGAATTTCAAATGCAGCATTAGTTTTGTCTACGGCTGCACGATATTGGAAATATGTGCGATATTGGTGTCTTGAATTGCACTAGTGTTTGACTAGATCATAAGTTAGTATTACTTCACTGGATCACTAGTGTTTGACTAGATCATAAGTTAGTATTACTTCACTGGAACAGTGTTGATACATAAGTTAGTATTACTTCACTGGATCACTAGTGTTTGACTAGATCATAAGTTAGTATTACTTCACTGGATCACTAGTGTTTGACTAGATCATAAGTTAGTATTACTTCACTGGATCACTAGTGTTTGACTAGATCATAAGTTAGTATTACTTCACTGGATCACTAGTGTTTGACTAGATCATAAGTTAGTATTACTTCACTGGATCACTAGTGTTTGACTAGATCATAAGTTAGTATTACTTCACTGGATCACTAGTGTTTGACTAGATCATAAGTTAGTATTACTTCACTGGATCACTAGTGTTTGACTAGATCATAAGTTAGTATTACTTCACTGGATCACTAGTGTTTGACTAGATCATAAGTTAGTATTACTTCACTGGATCACTAGTGTTTGACTAGATCATAAGTTAGTATTACTTCACTGGATCACTAGTGTTTGACTAGATCATAAGTTAGTATTACTTCACTGGATCACTAGTGTTTGACTAGATCATAAGTTAGTATTACTTCACTGGATCACTAGTGTTTGACTAGATCATAAGTTAGTATTACTTCACTGGATCACTAGTGTTTGACTAGATCATAAGTTAGTATTACTTCACTGGATCACTAGTGTTTGACTAGATCATAAGTTAGTATTACTTCACTGGATCACTAGTGTTTGACTAGATCATAAGTTAGTATTACTTCACTGGATCACTAGTGTTTGACTAGATCATAAGTTAGTATTACTTCACTGGATCACTAGTGTTTGACTAGATCATAAGTTAGTATTACTTCACTGGATATATTGAGCCAAGACACGTTGCCATAGCAACCGAGCCTAACAAGTTGCACCGCACAGTTCACAGAAGGACGGAGACGTAAACAACAACGAGACATAGAAGTACAAATTGACAACTTTACAGAACTTTGATTGGTCAAAGTGCGCATTTAAGAAATGCTTGATTTATACAATATAAAATTATAAGTTATCGCACATGTTTTCGATGCAAATCGCACGTGACAATATCAACATTTTTTCCATATATCGTGCAGCCTTAATTTTGTCTCTACCTTTTTTTGTCCATTTTCTTTTGCATAAATCCTCATGTATATGTATTTTCAGATCACGACGCTGTACGCTAACATCGTGGTGGAGGTCTACTACATGGACTTTGGTCTCTCAGCGACCATAGAAGTCACACATCTCCGGGAGTTTCCTCCAGTTTTCACCGAGGAATTTCTCATCATTCCACCACAGGTTGTATATTCCATTTAATCCTTCAAGATCAGGATCATATCGTTCTCTCAAGATTTCCAATAATAAAAATCTTTATTGATTTTTTTTCAAAGGCGATCAAATGCCGACTCGCCTCCGTGGACGTTCCAGGGACTGACTGGGCCCCGGAAGTCGTTGTGTTATTGAAAAAGGCGCTCGTCGGCGTTCCAGATTGTAAACTGAAGGTTAGATGATCGGTGATGATTCTTTGGATCCGGACCACGTTGTGTAAACGAATGTCTTGTGTGGTGTTTTTAAGATCCAGAAACTGGAGCGAGAAAAGGGCGAGACGTTGGTCCACGTCCACCTCTTCGTCGGCGTCGACTGTCGAGAGCCGGAGAAGAGCTTCAACCACCAGTTGGTTCATTCGAAGATGTGGCAGCAACTCCTGTCTAAGAACGAGAGCAGCGGAGGTACTTGAGCGGTAACGGTGCCGTGGAGTCCAAAACTAAACTATCCTTGAATCGTTCATCTTCATGTTGCAGAAGAGACGAGATCTCATCAGTCGAACGGCTCCGAAGAGGCAAATAAGATGGTGGTCTCTGACCTGCCTCCAACGATGGAGCTCCCTCAGGTATGTTTAACTCTTTTGTCGCCTATGAAGTCATGAGTCGTCCTTGGACTGAAATGTTACGTTTTATAATTGTTTCTATTGATGATGGCCACTAGGGCTGCACGATATATTGAAAAAATGTTGATATTGTCACGTGCGATATTCATATCGAAAACATGTGCAATAATTTATAATTATTATTATAGTATAAATCAAACAATTCTTTAATGCGCACTTTGACCAATCAAAGTTCTGTAAAGTTGTCAATTTGTACTTTTATGTCTCGTTGTTGTTTACGTCTCCGTCCGTCTGTGAACTGTGCAGCGCAGCTTGTTAGGATCGGTTGCTATGACGACGCGTCTTGGCTCAGTATATCCAGTGAAGTAATACTAACTTATGATCTAGTCAAACACTAGTGATCCAGTGAAGTAATACTAACTTATGATCTAGTCAAACACTAGTGATCCAGTGAAGTAATACTAACTTATGATCTAGTCAAACACTAGTGATCCAGTGAAGTAATACTAACTTATGATCTAGTCAAACACTAGTGATCCAGTGAAGTAATACTAACTTATGATCTAGTCAAACACTAGTGATCCAGTGAAGTAATACTAACTTATGATCTAGTCAAACACTAGTGATCCAGTGAAGTAATACTAACTTATGATCTAGTCAAACACTAGTGATCCAGTGAAGTAATACTAACTTATGATCTAGTCAAACACTAGTGATCCAGTGAAGTAATACTAACTTATGATCTAGTCAAACACTAGTGATCCAGTGAAGTAATACTAACTTATGATCTAGTCAAACACTAGTGATCCAGTGAAGTAATACTAACTTATGATCTAGTCAAACACTAGTGATCCAGTGAAGTAATACTAACTTATGATCTAGTCAAACACTAGTGATCCAGTGAAGTAATACTAACTTATGATCTAGTCAAACACTAGTGATCCAGTGAAGTAATACTAACTTATGATCTAGTCAAACACTAGTGATCCAGTGAAGTAATACTAACTTATGATCTAGTCAAACACTAGTGATCCAGTGAAGTAATACTAACTTATGATCTAGTCAAACACTAGTGATCCAGTGAAGTAATACTAACTTATGATCTAGTCAAACACTAGTGATCCAGTGAAGTAATACTAACTTATGATCTAGTCAAACACTAGTGATCCAGTGAAGTAATACTAACTTATGATCTAGTCAAACACTAGTGATCCAGTGAAGTAATACTAACTTATGATCTAGTCAAACACTAGTGATCCAGTGAAGTAATACTAACTTATGATCTAGTCAAACACTAGTGATCCAGTGAAGTAATACTAACTTATGATCTAGTCAAACACTAGTGATCCAGTGAAGTAATACTAACTTATGATCTAGTCAAACACTAGTGATCCAGTGAAGTAATACTAACTTATGATCTAGTCAAACACTAGTGATCCAGTGAAGTAATACTAACTTATGATCTAGTCAAACACTAGTGATCCAGTGAAGTAATACTAACTTATGATCTAGTCAAACACTAGTGATCCAGTGAAGTAATACTAACTTGTGATCTAGTCAAACACTAGTGATCCAGTGAAGTAATACTAACTTATGATCTAGACAAACACTAGTGATCCAGTGAAGTAATACTAACTTATGATCTAGTCAAACACTAGTGATCCAGTGAAGTAATACTAACTTATGATCTAGTCAAACACTAGTGATCCAGTGAAGTAATACTAACTTATGATCTAGTCAAACACTAGTGATCCAGTGAAGTAATACTAACTTATGATCTAGTCAAACACTAGTGATCCAGTGAAGTAATACTAACTTATGATCTAGTCAAACACTAGTGATCCAGTGAAGTAATACTAACTTATGATCTAGTCAAACACTAGTGATCCAGTGAAGTAATACTAACTTATGATCTAGTCAAACACTAGTGATCCAGTGAAGTAATACTAACTTATGATCTAGTCAAACACTAGTGATCCAGTGAAGTAATACTAACTTATGATCTAGTCATCGGGATCATACAACCTAGTGATCCAGTGATCCAGTAAGTAATACTAACTTATGATCTAGTCAAACACTAGTGATCCAGTCACTCGTCTCTTTCAACCTCCTTTGTTAAAGCAACATATTGTAAGAACTTTTCATCTCGTCTCAGTTGTTTTCTTAGAAGATCGTGAACTTCCAAACAAACCTGTCCGTCTTCACCGTATGCTAACGAGCTAAGTTGTTAGCGTCATTTATAAAGTGTTATGTGTGCGTCTTCACCGTATGCTAACGAGCTAAGTTGTTAGCGTCATTTATAAGTGTTATGTGTGCGTCTTCACCGTATGCTAACGAGCTAAGTTGTTAGCGTCATTTATAAAGTGTTATGTGTGCGTCTTCACCGTATGCTAACGAGCTAGTTGTTAGCGTCATTTATAAAGTGTTATGTGTGCGTCTTCACCGTATGCTAACGAGCTAAGTTCTTAGCGTCATTTATAAAGTGTTATGTGTGCGTCTTCACCGTATGCTAACGAGCTAAGTTGTTAGCGTCATTTATAAAGTGTTATGTGTGCGTCTTCACCGTATGCTAACGAGCTAAGTTGTTAGCGTCATTTATAAAGTGTTATGTGTGCGTCTTCACCGTATGCTAACGAGCTAAGTTGTTAGCGTCATTTATAAAGTGTTATGTGTGCGTGTACAAGGATTTATTATTGATTTGGTGATATCACGACGCGCCGGCGGCTCCTCTCTGATGTCGCTCAGTTTCACAGGAAACTGATGCAAGTCCCGCGAGACTGAGCGTTATAAGAGATATTTTTCTACCATCATGTCGACACAGAAGCGTTGAAATAAACAAAAGTGAAATATCATCGTTTTCCTTCTATAACCCCCCACAGACCTTCACTACGGTACTCACTACTGCGCCTACATTTTTAGCTGAAAGAAAAGAATATCGCATTAATATCGAATATCGGACATATTTCCAATATCGTGCAGTCCTAATGGCAACATTCATGTTTATCCAACTTCTCTTTAGAGTTATTTTGTTTCACCGAATGAAATGCTTTAGTACCGAAGTGTTGAATTATTTCTTTAAACTCACATGGTCTAATTTTGACAAAAGTCTTCTTTTGAACTGAAACTATTTATTTTTCCTGTAAGAAAACGGGAAAAAATTTACTGAAGCTGAAAAATTGATCTCGTGAAATTGGCATTTAAAAAAATATATATATTGTTCAGGAACCTGTATTGAAATGCAAGTATATGTATCATACATTTGATCGTATATCAAAGTGAATCCTTCTTTAGAAGAAAACAAATGATCAGATTGAATATTCTTGCAAGGAATTAGAAAGCAAAAATGGAGAGTTCACCCAAAAATCTAACTCATGTTCTTCTCGCCCTCATGTCTTACAAAAAAGTGTGAAGAATTGAGTCTATATTTTTACACAAGTTTAAATAATGACTTGAAGCTTCCAGAGCTCGTACAGTCGACTCTCGACACTGGAAGCTCACGATATTTACCCGGAGAACTTCCTGTTTATGTCGCCACATAACAAGGTATAAATAAAGACTTTTCAAATTCATCTCATGTCGAGGCTTCAACACAATACTGACGTTACAGACGAGCAGTCTGGAGGTATTTGAATGTTTTTAAGTGTGGACAACTGAGCTCCAGTCGCTACATTAAAATGAACAAACATTTGTGTCTAGAACTCTAAAAAGAACAGATGACTCTGAAACTAATCCAACATTAGTCGACATGAGGGTAGAACATGAGTGAAAGTTTGGTCAAACTTTGATTCATCTGTGGATGTAGGAGAATCAAGGTTGTGACTGACAAGTACTGCAACATGTTCTCTCAGCACTCGTGTTGTGATCTAAACTTCTCGTCTTCCCTCCAGCCGGGTCAGAACCTGGACGTGTTCGTGCCGGTGGCGTGTCACCCGGGTCACTTCGTGCTGCAGCGCTGGCAGGACAACCACAAGCTGGTGGTGTTGATGGGCGAGATGATGCTGCACTACAACCGAGCGCAGGAGTCCAGCTCGGGTGTGCCGGTCCAGAAAGGAGGGATTTACGCAGCAAAGATCGACAAAACGCAAGTTTGACCAGTCCTTGGTTTTCCTGGGGATATAATGTCTTAGTTTTTAAGGAAGAGAACGTTCACTGAAGATTTCTACTTTGAGAGTATTAGAACCGTCAGTGACAGCTTCATCCAAACTTTAAAGTTCCAGGAATATTAAGAATAACTAATATTTGCACAGAAAGGCCAACTAATATTGAAATACCATCTTCCATATTTTCCGCACTATTAGACGCACTGGATTATAAGGCGCACCTTCAATGAAGCCTATTTTAGAAATGTTTTCATAAATAGTTTGCACCGGATTATAAGGCGCATAGAATAAAAGCTACAGTCAAACGTTTGACTGGGGTTGTGTTATGCATCCACTAGATAAAGCTGTGCTAAAGGGAATTTCAACAAAACAGTCAGATAAATTAACACTTTATTAAGCGTTCTGACAACTCCGTTCACTCCCATGGTAACGATGTTCAAATGATGTTTAAAAGGCTGAGACTGGTGTTGTGAGCAGACAAATGTTGAGCGAGCAGCAGAGAAGTTGAGCGCGTGTATGACAGCTAGAGCGCGCAGCAGAGTGATTTTGAGTGTACAACAACCAAGACACACTCGCTCAAACCAATGGCAGTAATATCACTCCATAGCCGTCCGCCATGATCTGACGTGGGTCGTAAATCCCACCCCATGATGACGCAATGACATAATCCCGCCCATTGCGTGTCGGCTCAGTCGGCGCAGAGTCAAAAAAGTGTTTGTAAACAAGTCACCACCAGGTAATGTTTATAAGACGCACTGTCGTTTTTTGAGAAATTTAAAGTCTTTTAAGTGCACCTTATAGTGCGGAAAATACGGTAATTTTTTTTTTGTTTATGGTTATATAAATACTATAATATAAACATTTTTAACCAGTTGTACATATAGGTGGCACTGTTCTTTTAGCTGCAGGATTTATTATGTTCTGTTTGCAAACGGTGCTTGTAACACGGCAGTAAAACGTTTCGATAAACATTTCTCACAAACCTGAACCATCAGCTTTAATTCTTTCTAAACTTTTTTCGTAAGTCTGCTCTTCGTGCCGCCGTCTCTAATGTCTGGCCATCAATTTATCAACCAAATCTGGCACAAACGCCACTTTTGTCCGTCCTTACTCACTCAACAATACTACACTTATGTACTTGTTACTACACTGTCACTATATATTGTATCCCTGTATTGTGATACGTATCGTATTTCCAGACGCATACAAATTACTGATGCCTCTTGCTTGATCTGGACAAAAACAAACTTGGGATCAAGTGTTTCATTCTCAGCAGTCTTGGTGTCTTGAATGATTATAGGAAAAAGAAAATCTATCAAAGTTGACTTAAAACATTATAATTGGTATAAGTTATTATGTTTTTTCCCTCCAGGTGGCGCCGTGCTCTGGTAAAGGGCACTTTAGCCAACGGCTTGATTTCCGTCTACGACCTGGACTACGGCATGCACGAGATTGTCCGTGATTCCTCCATGAAGCCGCTGATCGAGGGGTTCAGGCAGCTCCCCTTCCAGGCCGTCGTAGCTCGACTCGCAGGTGAGGCGTCGTGGATCGTTTTGAGCCATGTTTCCCCCTCACACCGTCCTTCTCACCTGCTCCAGGTGTGAAGCAGCAGACCTGGTCCGAGGAGGCCACCATGTTGTTCAGAAGTCACGTGGAGAAGAAGGCCCTCGTGGCTCAGGTGGAGAGCGTACAGGATTGGTCGGAGGTCAAAGGTGAACCGTGGGTGAGAAGGTTGACGGTCTACCTGGTGGACACTGGGGTCGAGGACCAGGACCTGTGGATCCACAGCATCCTTCACAACATTGACAGTGAACTTTCCTCGGCTGCGTAGACCACGATTAAGAATTCTCTCCGTTTATCGCGATGTTTGTCTTCACGGCTTGTTCGTGTGTTAATTTTGTTGTTACAAAAGTTCTATTTTTATTCAAAATAAATAGCGTGATCAAGAAAAGGTTTGCGGTTTTCGACAATCGACTTAAATACATTTATTTATTTATTATTCGACTGAAATGTAGCATTTTTTTTGGGCTTTCAAAAGATAGTTTTTTATTTTTTACCAAAGTTCTTTTATGGTACACTTCAATAAAGTGTTTGAAATCAAATCCTTTACGTCGTTTTTTTTTTTTTACGAACAATTCCATGAGATCCTGGAGATGACTGAGGACGGGAGGATACATTCAAATCTTGTTGAACATAACCACACCCACTCTGCTGTGAATGGTCGAGCATGAAGGTTTGTCACCGCGCGTCATCAAGTGTCTCCACCTCCAAGGGTTGTATAAACAAAGCTTAATGAAGCCATTATAACGTCATAATGGAGTCTCGTAACCTCTCGTTCGTCCAGATTTAAGAGCAAATTTATAAAGTAATAAGTGTAAAACATGGTCATGATAAGGTCAAGCGACTCGTCGTATAAACAAAGCGTGATCACAGCTGGAGGAGTGAAGCCATTATTACGTCATAATGGACTCTCGTAACCTCTCGTTCGTCCAGATTTCAGAGCAACTTTATAAAGTAATAAAGTGTAAAACATGGTCATGATGAGAAGTTACTGCGTCTTGAAGAACATTCACTACATGATACCAGAGTTGATACTAGTTTAACTTTTAATTTAAAGACGAACGTCTTGAAAGTTCCTTGATGACTTTTTATTATTGTTATTATTGAAGTCGTTGATCTCTCTGGGATTCACCGATATAGTCTTATTTAAACTGTAAAATGTCTTGAGATAAACCTTTTTATGATTCGACACTTTTAAATCAAATTAAATTATCTGTACGTCAACCTTTGCCCGCGAAAATGACGTAAGTTTTCCGCCATTTTGAAAAACCGCTAAATTAGCAGCATTAGCTCCTGTGCTCGTGAGGTTTCGAGTGTTTTGTTGGCGTATCTTGGGATTTTCCACGGAATGAATCGCCATTTAAGGTATTTGTTTATATTATATATATTTTTAACAGTTTATAATATTAATGTAATAGTTTATTTTTTACGTGTTTATGTCGAATAACGTTTTTGTTGGTTTTACGGAAGCTAACTGTAAACACCATATATATACATATATATATATATATGTATATATATAAGTATATGACGTTAACTTATATTTATAAGTATATATATATGAAGTTAACGTCAGTTTACGCTTAAAGATAAAATAATATTATCAAATATAAGCGAGTATCTCCGTGACGTCACTGGAGTGACAGCACAGCTGTGGGGGGGGGGAGAGGAGGGTCTCCAAGTTGACTTTGCCCTTTATGGGTGATAAGTTCTCCTCCGCAGACCCTGCAGCGAGGACCCGAGACTCGTCTCCCCTGAAGCCCCGCGACCCGAGGATTTACTTGAGGCTGATGGCAGGTCGTGTCTAAGAAACTTCTTCCTCCAGGATTCTGGTCTCTCGTCCCGCAGAGGAGCAGCGAGTGTCGGCGGCGCTCGGAGACCATATCTGGTCAAAGTATTCGTGTCACCCGCGGGATCGTCCGGCTATATTTAGACCCGGAGGAGGTTCGTATATAGATGCTCCACAAACTACCTTTTGTGTTCTTTTAAACTCCTTTAAACTGCTTTAAAATATACTTAAACATAACAACTGACGCTGAACCTGCAGCGTTTTTGTATTTAAAGTTGCAAATTCTTACTTCATGTATTCATTTTAAACAATGTACAAGTACATGCAAATGGAATTGTCTTTATTGAAAAAAAAGTATGACCTACATGAGAGAAAATACCTGTTTTTTATCCTATTTTTCTACTTCAAGCACGAGGTCATGTCTTTGCAGAAAACAAGTCAAAACTTTACAACATGTTCTTGTGAGTTGATGTTTAAGCGATAATTCAATTATTATTACTGTCTAGAACAAAGACTGTGACTCACGGAGAAATACTAGGGTGACTCGCGGAGTAATACTACATTGACTTGCAGGGTAATACTACTGTGACTCGCAGAGAAATACTACTGTGACTCATGGAGTAATACTACATTGACTTGCAGGGTAATACTGCGGTGACACGCAGAGAAATACTACGGTGACTTGCAGAGTAATACTACGTTGACTTGCAGAGTAATACTGCGGTGACGTGCGAAGTAATACTACCGTGACTCAAAGGGTGATACTACTGTGACTTGTTGAGTAATACTACCATGACTCGAGGGGTGATACTACTGTGACTTGTGGAGTAATACTACCTTGACTCGAGGGCTGATACTACTGCGACTTGTGGAGTAATACTACCGTGACTCGAGGGGTGATACTACTGTGACTTGTGGAGTATTACTACCTTGACTCGAGGGGTGATACTACTGTGACTTGTGTAGTACTACTACCGTGACTCGAGGGGTGATACTACTGTGACTTGTGGAGTAATACTACCGTGACTCGAGGGGTGATACTACTGTGACTTGTGGAGTATTACTACCTTGACTCGAGGGGTGATACTACTGTGACTTGTGTAGTACTACTACCGTGACTCGAGGGGTGATACTACTGTGACTTGTGTAGTACTACTACCGTGACTCGAGGGGTGATACTACTGTGACTTGTGGAGTAATACTACAGACAGATTTTCAGCATGTGATTAAAATAAAAAGTCTAAAAGTTTATTTGGATGGTACTAGTTTTACCTCTCAAAGGAAATGTACTAAAAACGAGGTCCAATACATGAGGAAAAGTTAGTGGAGTTTATTTTGGCAGTTTACTTGGAGCATTTTGTATTTAAAGTTGCCACTCAAATTCTTACTTCATGTATTCATTTTAAACAATGTACAAGTACATGCAAATGGAATTGTCTATATTGAAAAAAAATGTATGAGAAAATAGTTAAATTACGGGTGAAAAAATACCTGTTTTTATCCTATTTAGCTTTATAAAGTATACACATCTATCTATCTCTGTTAAGTTCATCCAAAAGTTGTGACTTTCAATCAACAATTACTTGGGGCTTGTTGTATCGTGTCATCAACGTTTCAATAAACAAATGATAAAAAGGAATAATTTGAAAGTTCCTATGCAAACAAACTGGCAAGTAGAAGTGTGTACTGGCAAGAACATGGAGAAACAATACATATGACAGTACATGTGCAATGATACGATATATCAGGATACTGTAGTAAGAAAGATATATGTGTAGTATTGTCGAGTACTTGACTCTGGTGTTGTGATACTGTAGTAAGAAAGATATATATTTAGTATTGTCCAGTACTTGACTCTGGTGTTGTGATAGTGTAGTAACAAGTATATATGTGTAGTATTGTCCTGTACTTGACTCTGGTGTTGTGATACTGTAGTAACAAAGATATATATGTAGTATTGTGGAGTACTTGACTCTGGTGTTGTGATAGTGTAGTAACAAGTATATATGTGTAGTATTGTCCAGTACTTGACTCTAGTGTTGTAGTATTTACAGACCACATGGCTCTTGACAAAGTCGTAACTACTTTCATTTGTTTTCAAACCAAAATATGTACAAACGTCAGCTTTAAAAGCTGCTGTATCCTCTCGTCCTCAGTCATCATTCTTCCTTTATCTGTGGAGGATGTACTGACTGCTGCCGTCTTAAGGCTGAAAGTTTAAGCGTAACACAAAAGTGAACCAATACTGTGAATATTTGCATGTTAATATTAAATATAATATAAACAATAAAATAACAGGGAATAATAAAATAATGATTTGGAAGCCAAAAATAATAGATTGAGTACTAATATCAATACATTATTGTGGAAATTGTTTTTTCGATATATCAATGCATCTACATTTTAGCAAGTAAATACTCTTTGGGACTCAAGTGCTCTTAAGAAACATAAAACATAATAATGTATTTAAGTTTAGTTAATACTCCAAAGCTGCAAAACAATTATTTAAACAGATTTTCAGCATGTAATTGTGACTCACGGAGTAATACTACCATGACTCGAGGAGTGATACTACTGTGACTTGTGGAGTAATACTACAGACAAATTTTCAGCATGTGATTAAAATAAAAAGTCTAAAAGTTTATTTGGATGGTACTAGTTTTACCTCTCAATGGAAATGTACTAAATACAAGGTCAAATACATGAGGAAAAGTGAGTTGAGTGGAGTTTATTTTGTCAGTTTACTTGGAGCCTGATTAATGTTGTTTGGGTGTGATTATATTCGAGACACTTCTGTTTACATGAGTATCAAAACTTGATCAATGATCCGACGCCGCTATCCTCAGACGGCGTAGAACCTGGTGTGCCCTCGAGGGGCGACGACAACCTCACGTGACGCACAATCGATCTTTTGTGTTTCCCTCAATCGTGTCTAATGCAGCAGGTGATGCAGGAACAGTGTAAATACTCAGTTCTGTTTGACATCATCGGAGCGAGTCTCCCGGCAGATCTGCTTGGAGTCCGGCCCAGATCTTCATCTTTGGCTTTGGAAACTTGGCCTGTCACGGGGCTTAAAGAAAGCAGAACAAAACAATGGCACGCTTGACCCGCCTCCCTCGGCTCTCGGCCAGAAGACCCGGCTGACGCACTCAGGATCAAAAGCTCTGCAACTTTTCTGCCTAATTTGAGGAGCGTGGAGTTGATATTGTTGAGCGGCTTAACGTCCGACGGAGGCGCTAATGAGGCCGACGTATAGAAGCGAGTGCTGACCCACAAATGTTCTGCTGGTCCAGGAACAGTTGTTCGCTCACAGCTGACGGTGCAGGAACAGCTGAGAGAGGCCAGTGTTCTTGAAATGAACTGATGCCAGCCGTCAGTGTTTTAGTGCAGTCACCGAGTACAGGGTTAACAATGTTACTAAATTACTAAATTAATATAGTGCGATTTCCTAGTTTTACTGACTTTCTGAGTAATACTACAGTGACTCGCAGAGTGATACTATAGTGACTTGTGGAGTGATACTTCTGTGACTCGTGGAGTGATACTACTGTGACTCGTGTAATAATATTACTGTGACTCGCAGAGAAATACTACTATGACTTGCGGAGTATTACTACCTTGACTTGAGGAGTGATACTACTGTGACTCGCGGAGCGATACTATAGAGACTTGTGGAGTGATAATACTGTGACTTAAGGAGTAATACTACAGTGACTCGCTGAGAAATACAATGGAGCTCGAGGAGTAATGCTATAGTGACTCACGGAATAATACTATTGTGACTCGTGGAGTGGGGAAATTCTACTTTGACTCGCAAGGTAATACTACTGTGACTTGAGGAGAAATACTACTGTGACTCACAGAGAAATACTACTGTGACTCGCAGAGAAATACTACTGTGACTCGTGGAGAAATACTACGGTGACTCGCGAAGTAATACTCCTGTGACTTGCAGAGAAATACTACGGTGACTTGCAAAGTAATACTACTGTGACTTGTGTAGTGATACTACTGTGACTCGCGGATAAATACTGCTGTGACTCGCGAAGTAATACTTTAATGACTTGTGTAGTGATACTACTGAGACTCGAGGAGAAATACTTTAGTGACTTGTAGAGTTATATTACTGTGACTCGTGGAGTAATACTTTAGTGACTTGTGGAGTGATACTACTGTGACTCGTGCAGTGATACTACTGTGACTCGCGGATAAATACTACTGTGACTCGTAGAGTAATACTTTAGTGACTTGTGGAGTGATACTAATGTGACTCGCGGAGAAATACTACGGTAACTGGAGAAGTAATACTTTATTGACTCATGGAGTTATACTACTGTGACTCATGGTGTAATACTACTGTGACTAATGGAGTAATACTACTGTGACTCGTGGAGTAAAACTTTATTGACTCATGGAGTAATACTACTGTGACTCATGGTGTAATACTACTGTGACTCGTGGAGTAATACTACCGTGACTCGTGGAGTAAAACTTTAGTGACTTGTGGAGTGATACTACTGTGACTCAAACATACAAACACATCTTTAATGTTCATGACTTGAGTGCTGAGTAATGATTTTAGTAAAACTAATTACACATCTATACTTGTCAAAAATGTGTGTATTAATTATTTATAATTATACTTTTTTGATAAATGAATTGGGAGGAGTTTGATTAGAAAGTAGCTCATATTTAACACTTACATAATGTGTTTTTGCCGTCAGGCACTTCTGACATGTTCTCTATATCAAACCATCTCGTTTATATTGTTTTTTTCTCAATTAAGAAACTCTTAAGAACATTCTTGTGTCGTCCCTTATCAAACGTCAGGTCTTGTCCAGCTGCTGATCTTTCTTGAAGACGGGCTGAGGTGAGTCTTCACCATGAGTCCTACACCTTACGAGGACCTTCACTCGACCTCTCTTCAAACACAGGTGTGGTGTCCATCATGTCTGTGATGAGGAAGGAGATGGAAAAGTACCGAGATGTCGACGAGGACGAGTTGTTGCAGAAACTCTCGGAGGAAGAGCTGCAGCGTCTGGAGGACGAGTTGGAAGAACTGGACCCAGATGTGAGTACTTGTTCCTCTCGAGTTATTGATCTCATTTTGTTGTTTCATCTAAAATAAGATGAGATATTTTTTGGCATTTGAATTTGTGATCGTAGATGTAATAATGATTATAATACACAGGGCTGTCGCGATGTTATTGTCTCATGATACGCTTTGATATATTCGGCTAATGATACATTTATAAAAAGATATGGATAGATGGATGGATGGATGTAAAGATGGCTAGATGGATGGATAGATGGATGGATGGATGTATAGATGGCTAGATGGATGGATAGATGTATAGATGGATGGATGGATGTATAGATGGCTAGATGGATGGATAGATAGATGGATGGATGAATGGATGGAAAGATATATAGAGGGATGGCTAGATGGATGGATAGATGGATGGATGGATGGATGGATGGAAAGATATATAGAGGGATGGCTAGATGGATAGATGTATAGATGGATGGATGGATGTATAGATGGCTAGATGGATGGATAGATGTATAGATGGATGGATGGATGTATAGATGGCTAGATGGATGGAAAGATAGATGGATGGATGGATGGATGGAAAGATATATAGAGGGATGGCTAGATGGATGGATAGATAGATGGATGGATGGATAGATGTATAGATGGATGGATGGATGTATAGATGGCTAGATGGATGGATGTATAGATGGCTAGATGGATGGATAGATAGATGGATGGATGGATGGATGGAAAGATATATAGAGGGATGACTAGATAGATGGATGGATGGATAGATGTATAGATGGATGGATGGATGTATAGATGGATGGATGGATGTATAGATGGCTAGATGGATGGATAGATAGATAGATGGATGGATGGATGGAAAGATATATAGAGGGATGGATGGATGGATGGATATATAGAGGGATGGATAGATGGATGTATAGATAGATAGATAGATGGATGTATAGATGGATGGATGGATGGATAGATATAGATGGATGGATGGATGTATAGAGGGATGGATAGATGGATGTATAGATAGATAGATGGATGTATAGATAGATGGATGGATGGATGGATAGATGATAGATGGATGGATGGATGGATAGAAACCAGAAACTGAAGTTATATCAAGTCTGAGATTCTTTGAGTATCGTCTGGTTCATCTCTTATACCAGCATTTACTTTATGTATTGAATTTAAAAATATATTATTAGACGTAACAAATATTTAATTTAATTTTCAGGCATTAGAATTAAAAAAGTCATTATGTTGCTTCAATATAAAAAAGAAAAAGAATGTAATTATTAAAAACAACAACATTTCAATGAAGAAAATCGAAGGTTTCAACGTAATATGTTTCAACTCTGACTCATCAGTGCGTTCACAACATTTCATGATCCAGGACACGAGCGTCACGTCGCTTACATTAGCGTCTGCAGCAGCAGAGCATCCCTTCATCTCACTGTTTATTCCCTGTGGCCGTTTAATGAGGTGTTTATTTCTGCTATTGTTGAATCTGATGCCAGCCCAGTGTCGTCGCTCACAGCAGTGACTGTGGCTCGTCAATGAACAGAGGGTCGACCAGGACCTGATGATATACCTCCTCCTCCCCAACAGTCTAAAGAGATCATGATGAGTGTCTTAGAACATGTTACACAAGAGATGTTAGTTTGAAAAAAAACACTCTTCCCAGCATCTGCCCTCGTCTGTTCCAGGATGTCGGTCAGATGACATCATCACTTCCTGCTATTATTACAGACCTTTATCTCCTGGATCTTTCGTAACCTCCCCCCTTTTCAACGGGTTATAAACAAGCAATTTTCAACTATAATCAAACAATTTTCAACTATAATCAAACAATTTTCAACTATAATCAAACAATTTTCAACTATAATCAAACAATTTTCAACTATAATCAAACAATTTTCAACTATAATCAAACAATTTTCAACTATAATCAAACAATTTTCAACTATAAACAAACAATTTTACTATAATCAAAAAATTCAACTATAATCAAACAACTTTCAACTATAATCAAACAATTTTCAACTATAATCAAACAATTTTCAACTATAATCAAACAATTTTCAACTATAATAAAACAATTTTCAACTATAATCAACACTTTTCAACTATAATCAAACAATTTTCAACTATAATCAAACAATTTTCAACTATAATAAAACAATTTTCAACTATAATCAAACACTTTTCAACTATAATCAAACAATTTTCATCTATAATCAAACTATTTTCAACTATAATCAAACTATTTTCAACTATAATCAAACAATTTTCAACTATAATCAAACAATTTTCAACTATAATCAACACTTTTCAACTATAATCAAACAATTTTCAACTATAATCCAACAATTTTCAACTATAATCAAACAATTTTCAACTATAATCCAACAATTTTCAACTATAATCAAACAATTTTCAACTATAATCAAACAATTTTCAACTATAATCAAACAATTGTCAACTATAATCAAACTATTTTCAACTATAATCAAACAATTTTCAACTAAAATCGAACAATTTTCAAATATAATCAAACAATTTTCAACTATAATCAAACGATTTTCAACTGTAATCAAACAATTTTCCACTGTAATCAAACCACTGTGTTAATCTAAAGTATTAAGTAAGTATCACGTGAACATGTGCGTCACATGATGAGCTGCATGTGACTCAGCTCCTGACACAACAGTGTCTGATGTGAGATGAGACGATGAAGAAGGCACAGAAGGAAAAACATCTAATGGAGTTAAAAATACCAGACTTCAGTGAACGAGGTGTGAGCGTCGTCGCTGATGCAAGTGTGATATAAAAAGCTCGCCAGTGATATTCACCTCGTTCCGCCACGAGAGGCTTCTGTGAGAGATTCTGATGCTAATCCCTGCGTCAGTTTACGGATGATCCTCGATGGCTGATCTTAATATTTAGCTTGAAATGAGAGTGAATTAGGAGGCTTATGGGAGATGTGAGTGTGAAGAAGATGAAGCTGGTGCGAGGCCTTTGAGTGCTGAGAGGACAGATAAGATAGGAAGCTATAAGTAGAACCTTCTGAGAGCTCGGTTTTAAGTTTAAAAATAACAGCAGAGAAGAAAAGCTCTGGGAAATCTCCAGCTTCTGTGTAGAGCAGGAATTGAGATAGGATTGGATACGGAGCTTAAGCTATGATGCCTTGATGTTACCTTATGTATTCTAGCTTTATCCTCTTGTCCTCAGTCATCACTGTATCCTCTCGTCCTCAGTCGTCACTGTATACTCACATCCTCAGTCGTCACTGTATCCTCTCGTCCGCAGTCGTCACTGTATCCTCACGTCCTCGGTCGTCACTGTATCCTCTCGTCCTCAGTCGTCACTGTATCCTCTCGTCCTCAGTCGTCACTGTATCCTCTCGTCCTCAGTCGTCACTGTATCCTCACGTCCTCAGTCGTCACTGTATCCTCTCGTCCTCAGTCGTCACTGTATCCTCTCGTCCTCAGTCGTCACTGTATCCCTCACGTCCTCAGTCGTCACTGTATCCTCTCGTCCTCAGTCGTCACTGTATCCTCTCGTCCTCAGTCGTCACTGTATCCTCTCGTCCTCAGTCGTCACTGTATCCTCTCGTCCTCGGTCATCACTTTATCCTCTCGTCCTCAGTCGTCACTGTATCCTCTCGTCCTCAGTCGTCACTGTATCCTCTCGTCCTCAGTCATCACTGTATCCTCTCGTCCTCAGTCATCACTGTATCCTCTCGTCCTCAGTCATCACTGTATCCTCACGTCCTCAGTCGTCACTGTATCCTCTCGTCCTCAGTCGTCACTGTATCCTCTCGTCCTCGGTCATCACTGTATCCTCTCGTCCTCAGTCGTCACTGTATCCTCTCGTCCCCAGTCGTCACTGTATCCTCTCGTCCTCAGTCGTCACTGTATCCTCTCGTCCTCAGTCGTCACTGTATCCTCTCTTCCTCTGGCATCACTGTATCCTCTCTTCCTCTGTCATCACTCTATCCTCTCATCCTCTGTCATCACTGTATCCTCTCGTCCTCAGTCATCTCTTTATCCTTTCGTCCTCAGTTATCACTGTATCCTCACATCCTCAGTCATCACTGTATCCTCACTTCCTCAGTCATCACTGTATCCTCTCATCCTCTGTCATCACTGTATCCTCTCGTCCTCAGTCATCTCTTTATCCTTTCGTCCTCAGTCATCACTGTATCCTCTCGTTCTCAGTCATCACTGTATCCTCTCGTCCTCAGTCATCACTGTTGCCTCTTATCCTCAGTCGTCACTGTATCCTCTCATCCTCAGTCGTCACTGTATCCTCTCGTCCTCAGTCGTCACTGTATCCTCTCGTCCTCAGTCGTCACTGTATCCTCTCGTCCTCAGTCGTCACTGTATCCTCTCTTCCTCTGGCATCACTGTATCCTCTCTTCCTCTGTCATCACTGTATCCTCTCGTCCTCAGTCGTCACTGTATCCTCTCGTCCTCAGTCGTCACTGTATCCTCTCGTCCTCAGTCGTCACTGTATCCTCTCGTCCTCAGTCGTCACTGTATCCTCTCGTCCTCAGTCATCACTGTATCCTCTCGTCCTCAGTCGTCACTGTATCCTCTCGTCCTCAGTCGTCACTGTATCCTCTCGTCCTCAGTCGTCACTGCCCTCGTCCTCAGTCGTCACTGTATCCTCTCGTCCTCAGTCGTCACTGTATCCTCTCGTCCTCAGTCGTCACTGTATCCTCTCGTCCTCAGTCGTCACTGTTATCCTCTCGTCCTCAGTCGTCACTTTGTATCCTCTCGTCCTCAGTCTTCACTGTATCCTCTCGTCCTCAGTCATCACTGTATCCTCTCGTCCTCAGTCGTCCTGTATCCTCTCGCCTCGGTCATCACTGTATCCTCTCGTCTCAGTCGTCACTGTATCCTTCTGTCCTCAGTCGTCACTTGTATCCTCTGTCCTCAGTCGTCACTGTATCCTCTCGTCCTGGTCGTCACTGTATCCTCTCGTTCCTCGGGGGATCACTTGACCTTCTCGTCTCTGTCATCACGGTAGGTCACTGATCCTCGGTCCTCTGTCTTCCTGTTATTCCTCTCGTCTCAGTCATCACTGCTCTCGTCCTCAGTCATCACTGTATCCTCACGTCCTCAGTCGTCACTGTATCCTCTCGTCCTCTGTCATCACTGTATCCTTGTCTCAGTCAGTCGTCACTGTATCCTCTGTCTCAGTCGCCTGTATCCTCTGTCCTCAGTCATCACTGTATCCTCTCGTCCTCGGTCGTCACTGTATCCTCTGTCCTCGGTCGGGTGCGGACGTGTGTCCTCTGTCCTCAGTGGTCACTGTATTCCTCTCGTCCTCAGTCGTCACTGTATCCTCTCGTCCTCGGTCGTCACTGTATCCTCTCTTCCTCAGGCATCACTGTATCCTTCTCTTCCTCTGTCATCACTGTATCCTCTCGTCCTCAGTCGGTCACTGTATCCTCTCGTCCTCAGTCGGTCACTGTATCCTCTCGTCCTCAGTCGTCACTGTATCCTCTCGTCCTCAGTCGTCACTGTATCCTCTCGTCCTCAGTCGTCACTGTATCCTCTCTTCCTCTGGCATCACTGTATCCCCCAGTTCACTGTATCCTCTCTTCCTCTGTCATCACTGTATCCTCTCGTCCTCAGTCGCTCACTGTATCCTCTCGTCCTCAGTCGTCACTGTATCCTCTCGTCCTCAGTCATCACTGTATCCTCTCGTCCTCAGTCATCACTGTATCCTCTCATCCTCAGTCATCACTGTATCCTCTCGTCCTCAGTCATCACTGTATCCTCTCGTCCTCAGTCATCACTTTATCCTTCTCATGTATCCTCTCATCCTCGTCATCACTGTATCCTCTCGTCCTCAGTCATCACTGTATCCTCCTCGTCCTCAGTCATCACTGTATCCTGTCCCTCTGTCTCTGTCATCACTGTATCCTCTCGTCCTCAGTCATCACTGTATCCTCTCGTCCTCATTCATCACTTTATCCTCTCGTCCTCAGTCATCACTGTATCCTCTCGTCCTCAGTCATCACTGTATCCTCTTGTCCTCATTCATCACTTTATCCTCTCGTCCTCAGTCATCACTGTATCCTCTCGTCCTCTGTCATAACCGTATCCTCTCGTCCTCAGTCATCACTGTATCCTCTTGTCCTCATTCATCACTTTATCCTCTCGTCCTCAGTCATCACTGTATCCTCTCGTCCCCAGTCATCACTGTATCCTCTCGTCCTCAGTCATCACTGTATCCTCTCGTCCTCAGTCATCACTGTATCCTCTCGTCCTCAGTCATCACTGTATCCTCTCGTCCTCAGTCATCTCTGTATCCTCTCGTCCTCATTGATCACTGTATCAACGTTTTGCAAAGCAAAAGCTCGGTTTTCTCTCAAGAATATTTTTCCTTCTAAAATCCTTCATTTATTATAATATCATAAGTTGACTAAAGTTGCATGTTGTTCCATCCATAGAACGCACTACTTCCTGCTGGCATGCGGCAGAAGGACCAGACCAAGAAAGCACCAACTGGAATGTTTCAGAGAGACAACCTGGTCGCACACCTGGAGAAACAAGCCAAGGAACATCCCGACAGAGAAGACCTGGTGCCGTTCACCGGAGAGAAAAGAGGTGAACGTCGTGTTTAACTTTTGAACTTCTCTCTTTAACACTTGAACTGAGTGCACGTGTGCTCCTTCCCATGATGCAACACTAATAGACTCAGGGACTAGCAGGTCTAACTATAACTCTTAATGCAGCAGAAAACCATTAAATCTATAAACTCCTGAAGTGAAACCGTGATCCTGGCCTATGAGTCCCGTAGACATAGAAAGATTCCAGACGTGTCTCTATGAAACTGTAGAGGAGACACTGCTGTCACTCCTGGTATTTTTGGCTGCTGTGTGAGCAGCTGACTGGCAGTGAGTGACGAGACTGCTCTGGAGGGCGTGTCCCACTTCTAGTCCATGAGACGAGACTGATATAATAATAATAATAAAATAATAATAATATAATAATAATAATAGTAGTATATATTAAGAGGTCTATTAACTCACAGTTTTTTCAAAGCTCCTTAAATTGTTTAAGGTCTTGGATAGATAGTTGGATGGATGGATGAATGGATGGATAGATAGATAGATAGATAGATAGGAATGATAGATGGATGGATGATTAAATATCAGTTTAATTCCTGAATGACTCAACAATGTCATTCAATCGAGACAATATTTGTTTGTCATGATGTTGAAGGTTTGAGGTGAAAGAACTTCACGCTCGTACTTTCTCACGTTGCAGGTAAAGCTTTTGTTCCAAAGACCCGAGTGGATCCCATCATGGAGAACGTGACTCTGGAGCCGGAGCTGGAAGAAGCTCTTTCCAGCGCCACTGATGCAGAACTGTGTGACATCGCTGGTAAAACAAGAGACTTCACTTCTACTCTTTCTATTCGTTTATTCCAACTAATCACATGATTCGATGTGTTTTTATCTCACTTTAACATCATCAATTTCACTTCTTTTAACTGGTAATGATCGTCCTTCATCCTCCTCTTTTTCATTTCCCTCAGTTCCCCTTCATCTCACCGTCTTCTCCTCCGTCCTTTCTGCCGGATCACTTTCTCTTAGCCGCTCATCCTGAAGGTTATCTTTGCAGGCAGCATGTTGTGTTTGTGCACGAACACGCTTGTTGTTGTCCAGAACTTTAGCTCGAACCAGGGCTGCACGATATATATTGAAAAATATCGATATTGCGATATTGTCACGTACAATATGCATCGAAGACATGTGATCATTTATAATGTTCTATTGTATAAATCAAACATTTCTTAAATGCTAACTTCGACCGATCAGTGTCACGTTCTGTAAAGTTATCAATTTGTACTTCTATGTCTCGTTGTTGTTTACGTCTCCGTCCGTCTGTGAACTGTGCGGCGCAGCTTGACAGGCTCGGTTGCTATGGCTACGCGTCTTGGCTCAGTATATCCAGGGAAGTAATACTAACTTATGATCTAGTCAAACACTAGTGATCCAGTGAAGTAATACAAACTTATGATCTAGTCAAACACTAGTGATCCAGTGAAGTAATACTAACTTATGATCTAGTCAAACACTAGTGATCCAGTGAAGTAATACAACTTATGATCTAGTCAAACACTAGTGATCCAGTGAAGTAATACTAACTTATGATCTAGTCAAACACTAGTGATCCAGTGAAGTAATACTAACTTATGATCTAGTCAAACACTAGTGATCCAGTGAAGTAATACTAACTTATGATCTAGTCAAACACTAGTGATCCAGTGAAGTAATACTAACTTATGATCTAGTCAAACACTAGTGATCCAGTGAAGTAATACTAACTTATGATCTAGTCAAACACTAGTGATCCAGTGAAGTAATACTAACTTATGATCTAGTCAAACACTAGTGATCCAGTGAAGTAATACTAACTTATGATCTAGCAAACACTAGTGATCCAGTGAAGTAATACTAACTTATGATCTAGTCAAACACTAGTGATCCAGTGACAGTAATACTAACTTATGATCTAGTCAACACTAGTGATCTCAGTCACTCGTTTCTTTCACCCCCCTTTTAAAAAAAAAAATTGAAAGATCTTTTTCCTTTTTCATCTGTTTATGTGTGCTGTACAAGGAGGTGGATTTATTATTGATTTGGTAATATCACGACACGCCGGCGGCTCCTCTCTGATGTCGCTCACTTTTGTAGGGAAACCGATGCAAGTCCCGCGAGACTGAGCGTTATAAGTGATATTTTTACTTATTAACAATATCGTGCAGCCCTAGCTTCAATTATCAGAACCAAAACAATCAATGAAATAAACCTGGTTTTAAAAAAAAGGGTAAAAACTTGAGAAACCAGGTCAACCTCGTCCTTCGTTCTAAACCATTACAGCACGTTTTACTATAATTGTGCAGATCGATGATGATTACAAGCATGAAATGATCGAGGACTGAATGATGGTATCAACGTGTACTTTTATTCAGAGAACTGGTTGTTTGTGCTGTTTTTTATTACCACAGAATAAACAATGAGTTCTGAAAAGTATATTTCTGGTAATATGCATATTTAAAAAAAAGGCTAACTATAATCAAACAATTTTCAACTATAATCAAACAATTTTCAACTTAAATCAAACAATTTTCAACTGTAATCAAACAATTTTCAACTATAATCAAACAATTTTCAACTATAATCAAACAATTTTCATGAGAGTGAATTGTACAAGATTATTTTAAATATATTGCTTAATTTCAACTTAATTTAAACATGTAATAATACTAATTTACTCATGCCAAGTCAACCAAAAGTATAAAACAATAATTTGATTAAAATCATAAAATAATATTTATTGCAAGTTAAATAAACATCCGGAGCATTTTTATATGGAATAGCGTTGTTATTTTTAACCTTCATTACAAGAGACTTGATAGTATCAAAAATAACTTTGTGTACAAGCGAGTCTTAAGCCTTCGAAGGTATCATCGTGTCATCAGAGCTTGTTGTTCTCTCTCTGTTTATCCTGTGAAGACGATCCGTCCTTGTGTCCTGGACGCATGATTCCAAGAGCGGCGTCTCCTTAAATCACTTTTATACCTTCGGAGTCACCGAAGTCGAATCCCTTTTTCCTTCCTTTCGGGTCCATGACGTCGCGCTCGTTGTTGCTCAGTCGCCCAAAAGAGGTCAGACCGCGGGCGTTAGCGACCAACGCTCGTCTCTTAAAGAATACTTTAGTGACGCCGCGGGATGGTTTCGACTCGCTGTCGTCGTGTCCTCCTGTGGCGAGACGGTTGTTATCACGTGAGTTCACTCTTACGTTGTGTCTTTCTTTTTCAGCCATCCTGGGAATGCACACGTTGATGAGTAACCAGCAGTACTACGAAGCTCTGGCCAGCAGCAACATCGTCAACAAGCAAGGCCTCAATAGTACGACAAAAACACACACAAACACACATGTGTCTCGACGACAAACGCACACGAAAGATCGGCCTCGGCTCTTCAAAAACATCACATCAGAAAATGATTTCAGCGATGACGAACGTTTGATACAGTGATTACTGAGGATGAGAGGATATAGTGATGACTGAGGGCGAGAGGATACAGTGATGACTGAGGACGAGAGGATACAGTGATGACTGAGGACGAGAGGATACAGTGATGACTGAGGGCGAGAGGATACAGTGATGACTGAGGGCGAGAGGATACAGTGATGACTGAAGATGAGAGGATATAGTGATGACTGAGGGCGAGAGGATACAGTGATGACTAAGGATGAGAGGATACAGTGATGACTGAGGGCGAGAGGATACAGTGATGACTGAGGATGAGAGGATACAGTGATGACTGAGGACGAGAGGATACAGTGATGACTGAGGATGAGAGGATATAGTGATGACTGAGGGCGAGAGGATACAGTGATGACTAAGGACGAGAGGATACAGTGATGACAGAGGACGAGAGGATACAGTGATGACTAAGGATGAGAGGATACAGTGATGAATGAGGATGAGAGGATATAGTGATGACAGAGGACGAGAGGATACAGTGATGAATGAGGATGAGAGGATATAGTGATGACTGAGGGCGAGAGGATACAGTGATGAATGAGGTAGAGAGGATATAGTGATGACTGAGGACGAGAGGATACAGTGATGACTGAGGATGAGAGGATATAGTGATGACTGAGGGCGAGAGGATACAGTGATGACTAAGGATGAGAGGATATAGTGATGACTGAGGGCGAGAGGATACAGTGATTACTGAGGACGAGAAGATACAGTGATGACTGAGGATGAGAGGATATAGTGATGACTGAGGACCAGAGGATACAGTGATGACAGAGGACGAGAGGATACAGTGATGACTGAGGATGAGAGGATATAGTGATGACTGAGGGCGAGAGGATACAGTGATGACTGAGGATGAGAGGATATAGTGATGACTGAGGGCGAGAGGATACAGTGATGACTGAGGACGAGAGGATACAGTGATGACTGAGGATGAGAGGATATAGTGATGATTGAGGGCCAGAGGATACAGTGATGACTGAGGACAAGAGGATACAGTGATGACTGAGGACGAGAGGATACAGCGATGACTGAGGACGAGAGGATACAGTGATGACTGAGGATGAGAGGATACTTTGAAAACCTCATATCAGAAAATGATTTCAGTGATGACAAACGTTTGTTATCACAGTTGTTGTAGACCGTCTTCTTCGTGCTTTAGAAACAATAGTTGTGTAGATCTTCAAGACCGTCTTCGTGCTCTTGAGCAAACACAATAGTTGTGTAGATCTTCAAGACCGTCTTCGTGCTCTGGGCTAAACACAACACGTTGGTTGGGTCTTCATGCCAGTCTTGCGGTTCTCGGGCGTGAGCACAACAATCGTTGGTTTGGTCGACGAGGCGGGTGCGGCGTGGGAGCGGGGGGGGGGGGGGGCGGGGCGGGGGGCGCGGGGGGGGGGGCCGCGGGGGGGGGGGGGGGGGGGGGGGGGGGGGGGGGGGGGGGGGGGGGGGGGGGGGGGGGGGGGGGGGGGGGGGGGGGGGGGGGGGGGGGGGGGGGGGGGGGGGGGGGGGGGGTGACCGTCTTCGTTCTCTTGAGCAAACACAACAGTTGTGTAGATCTTCAAGACCGTCTTCGTCTTCGTGCTCTTGAGCAAACACAACAGTTGTGTAGATCTTCAAGACCGTCTTCGTGCTCTTGAGCAAACACAACAGTTGTGTAGATCTTCACGACCGTCTTCAGAAATAACATCGAGCCTCTCACTGTAAACAGACGTATCTGCCGAGATATTTCTCCAAACACACATAAACTAATGTAGGTTTATTTTTGAAACCACGACTCAACCTATACGTTTACCTTGATCTCCAAATAGAGACCGAGCCGAACAACTGACTTCCAAATATGACTCTCTCATAAAGATAGTTGCTTATAAACTTAAGAGCCAAGAAGCTGCAGCTCAGAGTCGTGCTCTTTTAACACTGTCAGTGTCAGTTATTGATACAATATCTTGAGGTTTTATTCACTTGATGACGGATCAATATTTAACTGCACTTTATTTATTATTATTTTATTTTGGCTTTAGAATCATTTCTTTAATGGGTTTATCTTTTAATAAAGTGTTTATAAAGTAAAATATTTCATTTTTTATTTAGAATTTACTATAAAAATACTCCTTTGTTCATGTTTGTGTCGCAATTAAACCACCGGCAGCTAGATAGCGGCAGTGATTACGTCCTTTAAACGAAGAATGAGATCTAATGAGATCCTGGCAATGACTGAGGACGAGAGGATACAGTGATGACTGAGGATAAGAGGATACAGTGATGACTGAGGACGAGACGATACAGTGATGAATGAGGACAAAGGATACAGGGATGACTGAGGATGAGAGGATACAGTGATGACAGAGGACAAGAGGATACAGTGATGACGGAGGACGAGAGGATACAGTGATGACTGAAGATGAGAGGATACAGTGATGACTGAGGACCGGAGGATACAGTGATGACTGAGGACGGAAGGATACAGTGATGACTGAGGACGAGAGGATACAGTGATGAATGAGGACGAGAAGATATAGTGATGACTGAGGACGAGAGGATACAGTGATGAATGAGGACTAAGGATACAGGGATGACTGAGGATGAGAGGATACAGTGTTGACTGAGGACAAGAGGATAGAGTGATGACGGAGGACGAGAGGATACAGTGATGACTGAAGATGAGAGGATACAGTGATGACTGAGGATGAGAGGATACAGGGATGACTGAGGACGGAAGGTTACAGTGATGAATGAGGACAAAGGATACAGGGATGACTGAGGATGAGAGGATACAGTGATGAATGAGGACGGAAGGTTACAGTGATGAATGAGGACGGAGGATACAGTGATGAATGAGGACCGGAGGATACAGTGATGACTGAAGATGAGAGGATACAGTGATGACTGAGGATGAGAGGATACAGGGATGACTGAGGACGGAAGGATACAGTGATGACTGAGGACCGGAGGATACAGTGATGACTGAGGATGAGAGGATACAGTGATGAAAAGAATGATTCTGACATTATTATTCTGGTCTGTGGGTCAATAATATGTATTTAAAAATACATAAGTTATTAAAGCCTGTCTGGGCCTCAGGTGTGATCCAGTGCACTCAGTACAAACCCGTGCCCGACGAGGAGCCCAATGCCACGGACGTCGAAGACACTCTGATGCGAGTAAAAAGGAATGACCCGGATTTAGTGGAAGTGAATCTCAACAACATCAAGGTGAGTGTTCAGTGAATCATTTATAAAGTGCTGGTCGTCTCAGAAAGACGTGATCAGAGTTGATTTTCTTCTCCACAGAACATCCCTGTACCGACCCTGAAGGCGTACGCAGAGGCACTGATAGAAAACACTGTGGTCGAGAGGTTTAGCATCGTAGGAACCCGCAGCAACGACCCTGTGGCCTTTGTGAGTTGAACAACAAAAAACATTCATTAATCCTCTTATTTGTATATTTGTCTTTATCGATCCGTTTCAGGCTCTGGCTCAGATGCTGAAGGTCAACACGACCCTGAAGAGCTTGAACGTGGAGTCCAACTTCATCACAGGGACTGGAATCCTGTCCCTCATCGAGTCGCTGCAGAAGAACACCACACTACTGGAGCTCAAGATAGACAACCAGGTATGATCTCATACACACACACTTTTTTGTGTCGTCATTTAAGTCCAAGAAAACACAACATTCAAAGAGAAAATAACACAAATGATCAATGTTTTAATCTGGAGTCTACACAAAAATAGCTCCCACGACATGGAAGTTACACTTTTCTTACAGCGGGGGGAGCCAGAAACAATATTTTAAATTTTGCATACTGTTGCTTTAACTGTTGTGTTGTCTCTGGGTCACCTTGACCCTTGAACAAATGTGTTTGTGGTATCCCTTAATCATTTATACAGAACGTATATAATGGTCATCAGAATATTGAATGGTTGGCTTCAACATTTCACATTTTAAAAGGTTTGATTTATTTGTTTAAATATTGTTATTTTAGGCATTTAGTTAATTTTCAAATCATTTTATCAGATTCATTTTATGTTAAAAGTTTGATTATTATTATTTTCTTTTTAATTGGTGTATTTGAAAAAATGATAACATTTTTAAAGTTTGGTATTGTAATAACAATAATTTAAAAAAATCGAAATTTAATATTTTTTACTTCTTAGTGTTTTAAATTCTATATAAAAGGTATAATATTGTTGCCAGACATTAGCAACAGAGCACCGAGCTACCTGCTCCAACTTTCAGCCAATCATGGTGACGCTATTATAGCCATTTTTATATTGAATTTAAATATTAAAAATTCAAAATATTGAGTCAGAACATTATTTTTTTAATTTTTTTGCAATTAGAATTTTCCCGAAAAAAGTATTATTCATTTAAAAAATAATCGTTTTCTTAAATAATGATTCCATTCATAAATTCAGAAATGATTAAGATATTGGAAATAACAATAATGTTAAAAAAAAGTAAAATGTAAAGTAAGTAAGTAATGGTTATATATTGAACCAAAAAACCCAAATTAAATTCATGAAAATCTCTATTTTTCCCATCCCTTCACTTCCTGTGCGAGTGCAGAGCCAGCCTCTGGGCAACAAGGTGGAGATGGAGATCGCCAGCATGCTGGAGAAGAACACGACGCTGCTGAAGTTCGGCTACCACTTCACCCAGCAGGGTCCTCGCCTGCGAGGCTCCAACGCCATGATGAACAACAACGACCTCGGTGGGTTGATCGCGTGTCACGCACCTCATCGGGAAAGACGGTTGATAAGGACGCGACGAGCAAACACAAGCTGAAGTCGTGCCATGTTTGGCGGTGACGGCGCTTCGATCCCAGCCAAGAGTTTATCACACTTTATCTTCTTGCAGTTTTAATTTAGTTTGAGTAGATGAGTCGTGACATCAGCGACTTGTTACTCGACGGAGTGGCCAGAAGGTCTCCGCTTGTTCTGGACAGTACTTTCCCAAAAGATGACATCAGGCTCTAAAAAAAAGTATTCGTATGAGCGAGTTCTGTTGGAATGATCTTCTGGTTTCATGATATGAGCTTTTAGGGGGAAAGTCTCAACGTGTGCGAGGTTGATTCCTGCTTCATAGAAGGCAACAGATTAGCAGAATGTGCTCCTTTCAAACAAGAAGGATCTGATGTAATTGACTTTTAGTCCAGTCATTCCGACTTTACTTCAGATGGCCGTTCTCTCAAAAGTCTAATACGCTGGTCCCACGTTTACTGCGAGGGTTATTAAACCAAATTTGCAAAGTACCGTATTTTCCGCACTATTAGACGCACCGGATTATAAGGCGCACCTTCAATGAATGGTCTATTTTAGAACAGTTTTCATAAATAGTTTGCACCGGATTATAAGGCGCATAGAATAAAAGATACAGTCAAACGTTTGACTGCGGTTGTGTTATCATCCACTAGATAAAGCTGTGCTAAAGGGAATGTCAACAAAACAGTCAGATAAAGTCAAACTTTATTTACTTAAATTAAGTGTTCTGACAACTCCGTTCGCTCCCATCGTAACGATGTTCAAATGATGTTTAAAAGGCTTCAACAGCATCGCGTGAGACTGTGTTGTGAGCAGACAAATGTTGAGCAGCAGTGAAGTTGAGCGCGTGTATGATGGCTAGAGCGCACGTGAATGACAACCAGAGCGCATGTGTATGACATGTTGAATGCACGTGTATGACTGGTTGAGCACGCAGCAGAGTGATTTTGCGCAAAAAAAATGTTTTGAGTGTGACACACGCTAAAAACGGTGGCAGTAATCTCACTCCATACACATCCGCCATGATGTGACGTGCTTCGTTAATCCCACCCCGTGACGACACAATGACGTAATCCCCCCACCGAGTGTCGGCTCAGTCAGCAGAGTCATGAAAGTGTTTGTAAACATGTCACTCACCAGGTAATGTTCATATATAAGGCGCACTGTCGTTTTTTGAGAAATTTAAAGGCTTTTAAGTGCGCCTTATAGTGCGGAAAATACGATAGAGAGTATTTAATTTTTCCCTTGCTTAATTTGACAACATTTATTTGAACCTGCAACATTGCATATGAGGTGTCATCCCTGTAAGTAAAGCTGAGCTGGACCATAGCAACATAGAAGTATAATTCAAATACAGTATTGTATCAATCAGTTTGAGAAAGGCTTCATGGGAGTTCACTGTTTGGTCGGCACCATAAGTAAAGTGTGTGCAGTCATTAGTTCTGTTGCGATGAAGTTGACGTCATATTTTTCCTTCATGAAACGTTTGAGTATTTGTCTCGCAAGAGAGACGACTGAAGTGCTTCTAATCCCCAAAACTCTTTCATTCCAAAGCTCGAGTCGTCAGGTCAGAGTCCGACGGCTCCTTCACACTAACTCTGTCCGTCCCCGAGCTGGAGAGAGCCTTCGGGAAAAAGTTCAAATCCAAGACCAAGTAATCTTAAATTGCTCGCTCAAGCCTTGCCTTTTTCAAAATCCCTTTTCTACAGACTGAGCAGACCTTCTTTGTCGCCACGACAGCCTTTTCTTCTGCAGCTCACGTCTCTGCTTCCGTTCTTCGTTTGCTCTTATTTTAACCGACGTCTCCGAGGATTTTACTCTTTCGTGGAGTATTTATGTAAGAATAGTTTCTAAAGCTGACGGACAATTAGACCAAAGACACGAAACTCAATTTATTTAGTATGATATTGAACGTTTATTTCTCATGAAATTGAAAAATCATAACATGTTTTATATTTCTTAAAACCTGGGTTATGATACTATTTCTCGGTTAAAGCTGCTGCTTAAATGATCAGGTAAAAACATTGCAGCTGTCAATCATTAATCTGTGATACTTTGATCGTTCTTCACATGTTTAATGTATGTTTATGTAACTTCATAACCTCGTGATTCAGTATTACTTTGTACTAGGAGGTGTTAGAAAATATATTTATCGCCATATATCAAAATATATACGATACTGTATCAATATTTGGAATTTTTGGATTTCAGATCATGTTTTATTTTACCCAAAGTTCCTTATGGTTTATATTCCAATAACTTTTTTTATTTATTTTTTAAATTAAATATATATATTTTTTATTTAGAATTAACATGAAAATATTCACTGCTTTGTTCATTTTTTTGTTACAATTTAACTCCAGTCGTCACATTCTCATCAGCTAAAGGAACCCTGAAATCTCGTGTGACTGAGGACGAGAGGATACAGTGGACAGTTAGGACATATTTTAGTTCTGAATCAAATGAAAGCCGTTTCGACCCTGTATCGTGATACGTATTGTATCAAAGCGCTATATAAATAAATATTATATAAATTACTTACTTACTTACTTACAATCAAGTCTTTAAAATCTTACAATGGGCACTTATAGGTAAGAAAGCGTCCTATTGGTCGATGTTCTAACTTGTGTAGTGTCGATAAAGTTGTAATATAAGAGACTAAATGTTATATTTGACAAGGATAACGTGAGTTTCATCACCGTCTGTAATGAGATCCAAACACATTTCTCTAGAACAGACTCACTAGAGGTGTAATGTCTGTGTTGTACTGACACAGGTTATCAACATTATAAGAACAAAAGCTCGTAGGTTCCTGTTCACATATTCAGCAGGAAGTTCTACTGCTTGACTGCACTTTCCGCTGCGTCCTCAGGATCTGGACGGACTTCATCTACAGCCTCTTAAATGGCATCTTTTGCAATTTTTGTTCTCTCCCTCCGAGCCCCTGCTGGCTGTAAGACGAACACTTTGATCTTGCTTTTTTTGTTGCTTCCTTCAGTTTCCAGTTCTCTTGCTTTCCCACCAAAGCAAGCTTCAAAGGCTAACTTTTGCTCTTTCAGCCCATCATGATCCACGGCTGAATGTGATTGAACTTGTTTTGACTGGTGTCTTCTTCCTCGCAGTAAGAAAGAGAAGGCTTGAGGGAGGACCCATCTTCCCCAAGTGTCGGACGAACGTGTAGAACCCCACCTCATCCGTTGTTCAAGAAGATCCTCTTTCAGCTTCTCCTCCAGTCGTGGTCCATCAAGACCACGCTCTGAGTTTGGACTAATTATTTAAGAAATAGATGACCTGGATCAGCTCCTGACCTCTGACCGGGAGGTTAAACCAGGTGAAAGCTTTTTTTTGTTAGTTTCTTTGAATGAATCATAAAACAAACATCCAACGAGATGACGCAGGGTCGAACATGTGGAATGTATCTTCACTTTTGATTACTGGATAATGTAATATTGTAAAAGCTGTGTAGAAATACTGCTGTAAATGAACGTGTGCGCACTAATTACACTGTTGCATTATCCAGGATGTCTACAGGTCACTGTTGCCGGCTGAGAACAAGTAGCTGTTCGAGTGTCGTTTTAGTCGTTTTTTTTAAATTCACTGTCAATCATTCTTGCACATTTACAGTCGGTCGTGAGTTTGATCGAGATGTTTCAAAAGATCGGACGCGCCTCATTTGCACGGAACGCTCGGCGAAAAACACGAGACACTGTTGCTGGAGAAACATCGTCAGTGGATCCCAGATGTCACCGCGAGAGTACTTTTGATTGACAGCACAAGGCATGTCCAGGTTGAAATGCAACATGGTGCCAGGTTAATACGGACGTTGTTTTAAAGGGTCAGAGTTCAAAGATAATCTGATCGAAAAATGTTTTTTTTCAAAAGGTAAAGAAGGATTGAATCGTGAAATCTAATCCTAGTTTTAATCTGGATCAAACTTTTAGTTTTTGTTGGTCAGAACTAGAGCTGCTCGGTATTGGAAATATGTGCGATATTTGATATTGGTGTCTTGAATATCGGTGATATCGATATTAATGCGATATTTTTTATTTCACCTACATTTTTAGTACTGTACTGTAGTACTGCACGCGCTTTGGTGCTGCGGGACTTGCATCAGTTTTCCCGCCAAACTGAGCGACATCAGAGAGGAGCCGCTGGCGCGTCGCAATATCCCCAAATCAATAATAAATCCACTTCCTTGTACACGCACACATTACACTTTATAAATGACGCTAACAACTTAGCTCGTTAGCATACGGTGAAGACGGACAGGTTTGTTTGGAAGTTCACGATCTTCTAAGAAAACAACTGAGACGAAATGAAAAGTTCTTACAATATGTTGCTTTAACAAAGGAGGTTGAAAGAGACGAGTGACTGGATCACGAGTGGACAAAAGTTAGTATTTACTGGATACTAGTGTTTGATAGATCATAAGTTAGTATTACTTCACTGGATCACTAGTGTTTGACAGATCATAAGTTAGTATTACTTCACTGGACACAGTGTTTGACTAATCATAAGTTAGTATTACTTCACTGGATCACTAGTGTTTGACTAGATCATAAGTTAGTATTACTTCACTGGATCACTAGTGTTTGACTACATCATAAGTTAGTATTACTTCAGTGGATGTACTGAGCCAAGACGCGTCGCCATAACAACCGAGCCTAGCAAGACAGACGGAGACGTAAACAACAATGAGACATAGAAGTACAAATTGACAACTTTACAGAACGTGACACTGATTGGTCGAAGTTTGCATTTAAGAAATGTTTGATTTATACAATAAATAATTATAAATGATCACATGTTTTCGATATGTATATCACACGTGACAATATCGCAATATCCATATTTTTTTATATATCGTGCAGCCCTAGTCAAGATCTTTCAGTTGGATTTGGACAAATCTGATTCCTCAAAAATAGAATGTTCCTCATCCCAACAGCGGGTCAAGAATCCAATAATGAACTGTAGCAAAAACTTTAATATTGGTCAATAATTCGTCTGATTTTGTGTTTATACTTTTATTATCATTTTGCACTCGTCACCGTTGCGGTGATGACGTAAATAAATCGGACGTCGACTGCCAATCAAGCCTTTTTAGCAAAGACTTCTAAATATCTCCAAATTTGTTGATTGATATTTGTCGTGGCTCAGATGATTGGTGCTAAAAAAATATATTAATAGGACATTTTTTTTCTTTTGTCTCAAAATAACTTGAAGTGACATCACTACCTGTCGTTCTTCACGTTGCTGGCAGCCATGTTGTTACATTCAGAGCTCTGGGAAATCTTTATCTTGTCATCTTACAACACTTATATTCCGACTTTGCTTTTAAAACTGGCATAAATGTAGAACCCATCACCTGATCCTGAATAACAAACATGGGATTATCAAGTCCAGATAACTTTGATCCAGATCAAAACTTTAATGAACAACTGGCTCTGGTTCTTGTTTATTTATCCATCGAGAAACATTCGGGTCAGAAACCTCAAACAGAACCAGACTTGATTTAGGCAGTTCGTCCTTATTCATCCATATAAATGAAAACAAAGCGAATAATATTAAATTATCATTGACTTTTCTCACTTGACTTTTTTCTCTTCAGCTCTTCATCAAACTGCTTCTTTGTCTAGTGTTTGTCCGTCAAGGACGATAAACACCATGTGCTGAATATGACCAACAAGCTGTCAGTCGAAGGGTTTGTTGTCCGGTTCTGTTTTCGTTGTACTGTGTTGTGTTGTTGTGTGTTACTTTGTGCCTTGATAGAACATTCACATTTGGGTTTGTTTGTTTGTTTGTTTTTGGTCTATGAAATAAATAAACTATGGAAATATTGTGTTTTACGTTCGTCTTCTAGATGAGTGGGAAACAGTGACACTCCGTGGATGAATTGAGGAACTGCATGACTAGAGGTGATTTCTATTTCTTAAATGTTAGCGTCTTCTTACGAGGGAAACCTCTTGGAAGTGTAAATGTATATTAATTTATTAATATTAATTAGGTCTATTATTTAAAGTATATTATATATTTAATTACATATTTAACAGTTGTTTCCGCTACAATAATAACACGTCATGTGTTTGAATTGATATTTAGAATAAAATCATCTTTGATTTGCATTCACAATATCACGTCGTGAACATGATTTGGAAAAAGAAAAAAAAGACAACAACCTTTGATGTGAACAAGTTTTTCTTTTAATTCATTTTCAGGCAGAAACATACATAATAATCCTTTATTGCTCATGATTTCTTCTCAAAGTGAAGCTGAAAAACCACCGTCAACATCTCTCACCCTCGGATCATCCTTCGATCGTTACGGCGTTTCCCGTTGTAACAAAGCTTCAAAATTGTGAGCACATACTGTAATTCCTTGTACACATACACACAGTTTTCTCTCCTTCGTACAAAGTATATATTTTTTATCGCAACGTTACTAGCGTTTTATACTGTAAATCCTGTTCTTATGGCTAAAGGTCTCGGGTTTTGGCTATTCTTTGAACTGATACGTGAACATTCATGGATGGAACTATACGAAGGAAAAACCCTGCAAACCTGAATGCATATCTAATAAGTATTATTGTTGATAATATTGTTTGGAATATCAGCATGAGCGTGAAAACACTTAAAACTCTTGGACTTATTGCCTTCATATTGTTGCAGGACAAAGACAAAGTGGATTTTTTATCGTAACACATTCACACGAGACAGACCGTCATGCAAGATGTGAGGATTTCCAAACGTCTAATTTTTTTCTTCTACTCTACACATTGACAGCGAGGGGTAGTTAAGCGAGTCGGGGGGGAAACAACACTTCGGACAGGTGACGTGGAACACTGTGCAAAAGAAAGGTTTTTCGACTTCTATGTCAAACACATATGAGTTGCTTAAAGAGAACACAACGATAACGATGTTCTTTTTAAAATATGGCTTATCAGGTGATGTTTGAGGAGACACACGATATCATATATTATTGATCCGCCCTCGAGAGAGGCTTTGTTTCTATGTACAAACTGGAGTGTGTTGTCGTCTGGGATGCAAGAAAAGTTAGCTCTACTCTGGAGAGTCGACGCTAATGTTTTGTCTCGGACTAGCCTGGCTGGATCTTTTCTTTTTTTTTATGTTTTCATCTTTAATATAAACACCAGCTTTAAAGCCCCTGACGGAAGCTTTTGTGAATGTAGCCTGTTGATGTGTGAGCGCCGGCTGGACGAGCCGAGCTACTACTTCTTGAGCATGTCTTGCAGCGGACCCGGCAGGTACTTCATCACCGTGTCCATGATGCTCTCCTCCTCCTCCTCGTCGCCGCATCCGGCCGGCACCAGCTTCTTGGGTCGGGTCAGGCTGCCGGCGGCGTCTTCCTCGGCGGCGGCGGCAGCTTCCGCCTCGGCCTCCTCTCGCTTTTTCAAGCCGTACTGGTGAGAAGTTGAAAAAAACGCAACATTATTATATTAAACACAACGTCTGCAAATAAAGACACATTTTAACACCTTTTATTAAAACAGTTGATGAAGTTTAATCTTTACCGTCCAATGACACAAGGTTTAGTTCATTTATTTCAATAATTGATAACATAAGTGATGTTTGCGTGAAAATAACCGAATGTTTTACTCTTTATTTTTGCATTACTAGGGGTTTATAATAGTAATAATAATTGTATTTAGATGTATATTACAAATGGTACAGTACATTTAAAACAACAGTAAAACAAGATACATTCCATGTACGTATGTAATAAAACATGTACTGTATGTATAATAAAATAAAGTCAAATATTGAGTAGAGAAGTAGTAAACTTGAATATATAAAAACATTTCAATATATACACATTTTATATTCTTATTTTGTTTTTTGAAACCGTAGATGTGAGAAGAATCCATGATTATGGAATTAGTTTCTTACAGGGTTGATTTTTTTATTGTTTTATTGTGTATTTTAATATATTTGTGTGTGTCATCTTGTGTGTGTACAGTAAAGACAAGTTAGTTGCACTAATGATTGTTCCTGTTGACGTGATGTTTCATCCCCACTGAGTGTTGTGTTGGATGCGAGAAGCACTTATGCTCCTTCACCTGACACTCCCTTGGATCAGTCTACGCTTGTATCCGTTGATGAGGTTTCACGAAACTCCTGATCAGGTTTCACGATAGAGTGCCTATTATTTTCATTTAAATGTACCCTGGGCTCGCCTACCAACTCTACCATGAAGCCTCATAAACTGTTTCATGAAACCTCATCAGATGTTTCTTGAAACCTCATCAGATGTTTCATGAAACCTCATCAGCTGTTTCATGAAACCTCATCAGATGTTTCATGAAACCTCATCAGCTGTTTCATGGAACCTCATCAGATATTTCTTGAAACCTCATCAGATGTTTCATGAAAACTCATCAACTGTTTCATGAAGCCTCATCAGATGTTTCATGAAACCTCATCAACTGTTTCATGAAGTCTCATCAGCTGTTTCATGAAACCTCATCAACTGTTTCATGAAACCTCATTAGCTGTTTCATGAAACTTCATCAGCTGTTCCATGAAACATCATCATCTGTTTCATGAAACTTCATCAGCTGTTTCATGAAACATCATTAGATGTTTCTTGAAACCTCATCAGCTGTTTCATGAAACCTCATCAACTGTTTCATGAAACCTCATCAGCTGTTTCATGAAACCTCATCAGATGTTTCATGAAACCTCATCATATGTCTCATGAAACCTCATCAACTGTATCATGAAGCCTCATCAACTGTTTCATGAAACCTCATCAGCTGTTTCATGAAAACTCATCAACTGTTTCATGAAGCCTCATCAGATGTTTCATGAAACCTCATCAACTGTTTCATGAAGTCTCATCAGCTGTTTCATGAAACTCCATCAGCTGTTTCATGAAACCAATTACTTTCCTACAGGATTCACGTTATATTTAATTGCCAAAAACACCAGTGGATGAAGAAAAGTCTCTTGACACTACCTTGTCTCTGATGCCTTGCCTCATGCTTTCCCTCTCAGACTCCATCTTGGCATATTTGGCCTTCCTCTCATCCTCCTGCTGCTTCAGCGCCTCCTGCCTCTCCTCCTCCTTCTTGGCTGCATCTGGATCCTCCTCCTTCTCCTCCCCGCCCAGCATCTTGCCCACATCTGGAGGACCTCCTGCAGGGAAGACAAGGTAGTCGCACAGCTTAAGTTACACACATTGGATCATGGGACTGAAACGTAAGCCTCTGCAGTGTTTAAGAACGTCTTTGGTTCGTTTGTTTGTTTTAAATACAGCAAAAGAGTCTCAGAAAAGGTGGTAAAAATGACTAAAACTTGGAGATTTCTAATCACCATAAAATGTAAAAATACATGTTTAATTTCACAACACTTCAATTAATTTATCTGATGCTTTTGAATTTGCAGTTTATGTGTCGACTCCCAACCAAAAGAGGAAAAATGTTAAAGGTGTTTTGTCAAGAGTGTGTTGATACGTATCACGATACAAGGATATCTAGTGATAGTGTAGTAACAAGTATATGTGTAGTATTGCCGAGTACTTGACTCTGGAGTCACTGTATCCTCTCGTCCTCAGTCATCGCCCGGATCTTGCAGGATGTAATTGCGATACCGTAACAACAATACATTACATTTCTTTAGATAATGTAATGTAGGAAAATTGTCATAGATTAGTCAAAACATAACGAAAGATCAATCAAACTATTGAATAACTTCACAGATGTCTTGACTATTAAACTGCAACAGTGAATATTTGTACATGTTCATTGTATACAGTATCTCGTATACAGATGTTGCGACGAAGTGTGTAATTGTCTTACATTTCTTCCCACAAATATTGTGAATATGTAATATTTTCCGTAGCAACAGCCATCATTACCATTTCAAAACATGATTGGGAATACTGTAGGTTTGAAGAAAAAAAATATATATATATACTGGTTAAGTGTGTACTTTTAACACAAAATGGACACAAGTCTCGTTTTTAGGACGAGTGTGAGTCCGTCAACGTTTGAGGTCATCAAGGGTCGAAGAAGACGTGAGGTTCGGTGAAAACGTTTGATTGAGAAAATGCTGTATTTTGATTTCTCTCTTGCGTAATAAGACAAATGATGTGTCGAGGAGTTGAAGGAGCAGGAGCTGAGGAGGCCAGAGTGACAGGAATAAATAGAGTCACGTTGAGCAGGAACGACGTGAAAAGAGAAGTGGAATGAATAGAAGAAAGAAGGTTGTGGGATTAGAGGCAGACATGGGAAGCGAAGGAGACAGAAAGACAGATTTGCTCTTTCAGTCGGAGGCTGATCCTGTATTGTCGCTCATTTGACTCATCAGCATAAAATGTATAAAAAAAAAAGAAACGCTGGAGATAAAAGACAGGAGAGACGACGAAGATGAGGAGGATGACAGCGGTAAAATCACAAGTCTATTTAAAGAATGAAAAGCTTTTCAGCTAATCCTGTTTAAATATGTAGGACGAGTGTTTGAAGCTCACTTGGGTTGGATGTTCCTTCTCTTGCGAGGGACGAGAGCATCGCCATCTATCACAGCGTGAGTGACAGATCCACAGATACACTCTTGATGAGCACCAACCATGTGGAGTCTTTCTCTGAAGATGGGATTTACTTCTGGAGAACATGCTCAGCAGCATCTATGACCATTTAGAAGAAAATGTGTAGTTTGGATCATAGATGGATTTAGATTTTGGTTTAGATTGTTGAGAAGCTGTAGCTTTGACTGAAGTTTTGGGGTAAGCCAAGTGAAACAGTTGATGATACTTCATGATGCAGTTGATGAGGCTTCATGATACAGTTGATGAGGCTTCATGAAACAGTTAATGAGGCATCATGATACAGTTGATGAGGCTTCATGATACAGTTGATTAGGCTTCATGATACAGTTGATGATACTCCATGATGCAGTTGATGAGGCTTCATGAAACAGTTAATGAGGCATCATGATGCAGTTGATGAGGATTCATGATGCAGTTGATGAGGCTTCATGATGCAGTTGATGAGGCTTCATGATACAGTTGATGAGGCCTCATGAAACAGTCAATGAGGCTTCATGAAACAGTTGATGAAGCTTCATGATGCAGTTGATGAGGCCTCATGAAACAGTTGATGAGGCTTCATGATGCATTTGATGAGGCTTCATGAAACAGTTGATGAGGTTTCATGAAACAGTTGATGAGGCTTCATGAAAAAGTTGATGAGGTTTCATAGAACTAGTGTACTTAGTAGTAGTTACTATAGTACTTTGTGCCATCACAATACTGTCTGTTTCATAAAGCTTCATGAAACAGTGTTGCCATTCATTTTATTTTTTATCCCAGTAGGAGGCGCTCTTGGTTTCAATGAAATAGTCATTAAGCATAGAGTGCCATAAAGTGTATTCTGAAAACAAAGACTGTATCTTGAAGCTTCATGAAACAGACAGATTCCTAAAACAATGTTGCCATTTATTTATTTTTATCCCAGTAGGTGGCGCTCTTGCTTTCTAAAGACCTCGTCCATGGTCCTGTGACTTGCGCTCCAGAGAGCTGTTAGAAGTCGCACTCGTGGTGCAGCACTCAGCCACACACTCGTGTGTGTTCATGAATAATTGACGTGCATTTACTGTAGGTCTTCCATGAGTTATATTTGGTCGAGCAATGACTCATTTAGTGGGATTTGCTCATTATGGTGTGAGTAAGTGGATGATTTATGCATGTGACCTTTGTTGCTTCACAACAGTGTGGAAGTTAACGCACACGTCTGAGGAACGTCGTGACAGGTTGATATGAAGTTTAGACTTTGTGCAGAAATGATCCGTCCATTGATTTTCTCGACCGATTCTTCAGTCGGATTGAAATAATCTTCCGAGTCGAGTCCTTCACACTCCGTTGGGATAAAGTATATCTTCAGTCTATGGAAGCTCCTCCTCCACGTCTCACTCAAGACCCTAAAGAAAGTCTGTCGACCTCGACCTACTCCAGCTCCGAACTCTCGCCGCATCAGATAAGTTTCTTTTTCATCTCACACGTCTCTTCGCGGCTAAATCCCTCCGACTGGATATTTAAGAAAAAGAGATTAACGAGAAGAGCTGGACGTCTGGGAACTGCTGCTAGAAATCATCCAAATTCAACGTGTTTGGAAAGAAAACTCTGAGTTGATGGAGTCTAGAGTTGATGGAGTCTAGAGTTGATGGAGTCTAGAGTTGATGGAGTCTAGAGTTGATGGAGTCTAGAGTTGATGGAGTCTAGAGTTGATGGAGTCTAGAGTTGATGGAGTCTAGAGTTGATGGAGTCTAGAGTTGATGGAGTCTAGAGTTGATGGAGTCGTAGAGTTGATGGAGTCTAGAGCTGATGGAGTCTAGAGTTGATGGAGTCTAGAGTTGATGGGGGGGAAGGGGGGGGGGGGGGGGGGGGGGGGGGGGGGGGGGGGGGGGGGGGGGGGGGGGGGGGGGGGGGGGGGGGGGGGGGGGGGGGGGGGGGGGGGGGGGGGGGGGGGGGGGGGGGGGGGGGGGGGGGGGGGGGGGGGGGGGGGGGGGGGGGGGGGGGGGGGGGGGGGGGGGGGGGGGGGGGGGGGGGGGGGGGGGGGGGGGGGGGGGGGGGGGGGGGGGGGGGGGGGGGGGGGGGTGATGGAGTCTAGAGTTGATGGAGTCTAAGGATGGAGTCTAGAGTTGATGGAGTCTAGAGTTGATGGAGTCTAGAGTTGATGGAGTCTAGAGTTGATGGAGTCAATGATGGAGTCAAGATGATGGAGTCTAGAGTTGATGGAGTCGTAGAGTTGATGGAGTCGTAGAGTTAGGAGCCTGATGGAGTCTAGAGTTGATGGAGTCTAGAGTTGATGGAGTCTAGAGTTGATGGAGTCTAGAGTTGATGGAGTCTAGAGTTGATGGAGTCTAGAGTTGATGGAGTCTAGAGTTGATGGAGTCTAGAGTTGATGGAGTCTAGAGTTGATGGAGTCTAGAGTTGATGGAGTCTAGAGTTGATGGAGTCTAGGGTTGATGGAGTCTAGAGTTGATGGAGTCTAGAGTTGATGGAGTCTAGAGTTGATGGAGTCTAGAGTTGATGGAGTCTAGAGTTGATGGAGTCTAGAGTTGATGGAGTCTAGAGTTGATGGAGTCTAGAGCTGATGGAGTCTAGAGTTGATGGAGTCTAGAGTTGATGGAGTCTAGAGTTGATGGAGTCTAGAGTTGATGGAGTCTAGAGTTGATGGAGTCTAGAGTTGATGGAGTCTAGAGTTGATGGAGTCTAGAGTTGATGGAGTCTAGAGTTGATGGAGTCTAGAGGAGGAACTGTTCATTAGAAACTAGAATAATTATATCATTTATTTTTATCACTAGTCTCTAAATTTGACTGTAGCATTTTTGATACAAGGCTTTTTTGGCGTGTGTGTGCATGTGTCTGTTTACATTTCTGTGTGTGTACATGTCTGTGTGTACATGTCTGTTTGTACGTGTGTGTACATGTCTGTGTGTACATGGGTGTGTGTACATATGTGTGTGTGTACATGTCTGTGTGTATGTCTGTGTGTATGTGTGTGTGTACATGTGTGTGTGTACATGTGTGTGCGTACATGTCTGTGTGTACATGTGTGTGTACATGTCTGTGTGTACGTGTGTGTGTACATGCCTGTGTGTACGTGAGTGTATATACATGTGTGTGTGTACGTGTGTGTGTGTACATGTGTGTGTGTACATGTTTGTGTGTGTACATGTGTGTGTAAACATGTGTGTGTGTACATATGTGTGTGCGTACATGTCTGTGTGTACATGTCTGTGTGTATGTGTGTGCGTACATGTCTGTGTGTACATGTCTGTGTTTATGTGTGTGCGTACATGTCTGTGTGTACATGTGTGTGTACATGTCTGTGTGTACGTGTGTGTGTCTGTGTGTACATGTTTGTGTGTACGTGTGTGTGTGTACATGCCTGTGTGTACGTGAGTGTATATACATGTGTGTGTGTACGTGTGTGTGTACATGTGTGTGTGTGTGTACATGTTTGTGTGTGTACATGTGTGTGTTAAGTGTGTGTAAACATGTGTGTGTGTGTGTACATGTGAATAAAAGCTTCAATTTATATCAGTTCCTGTCAATTCGTTGAGTTGTGAAGAAAGTGTTACACAAACACAAATGAAGAAAAATGACTTGTCGAACTCTTACATTAATCTTTGATCGTCTGAGTCCTTCTGTGTTCAAAGTCATCTGTGAGTTCCTGGAACGTCAAGGTCAGGAGCAGGAAGTCTATCTTTATCCTCGCGTCGACCAATCGCTGGACGTGTTTCTGATTTCAATCGCGTCGAAGTGCTACTTAATCTAATGACGGTACTTTGAGGCAGTTTCCTTCTCGCTCGTTTCCTCCAGACTCACTTGGAAAGTAAGAATAACTGGTGAAGAAATCCACACGAGCAGATCATCAGCTCCAACAAAGTCTTCTGCTGCGAAACTATTTGAGTCTCTTTCATTGTGCGGAGCAGCAGCTCTGACGGGTTCTTCAAAGCTTGATATTCTGGCGTCACTTCACCGCTAAAAACAAACTCTTTGGCAACAATGGGCTCTTTTGTAGTCGCAGCCGCTGTTCGCTCTCGTTGAATAAAGATAACTTTAGACTCGCTTAGTTTCGCTCGACAGCCGAGTCTTAATATAAGTTCTAACTAAATCGGTCTGAACTCGGGGAGAAAGAACATCTGAATTTTAATGTCAAAGATTCTTTAAGTTTATTTACTCTGTTTAAGTTATAAAGTGTGATTGTTATAAAGAAGAACAAGAAAATAGTCTTTCATAAACATTATGTTATATTCATTTCATTCAAAAATAAATAATATAAAAAAAAAAAAGTATTTATGCTTTCAAAACCATTTATTCAAAATATTTTTGATTTTATTTCCATTTATTTGGAGGAAGAAGAAATGCCCCCAAAGATTGAGAATTCAAAAGAGAAACAAGAGAAAATGTCATCAAGAAAAGTTAGATTAAGAGGTGAATTCTCAACGTATTCTTTTGTCCACCAGGTTTGAAACAGCAACTAAACTAAGAAGAAATTAAAAGAAAACATGCTAAAATGCTACATATGGCCATTTGAATAAATGTTATTTCATTGATCACTTCATTTTATATACATTTTATTTAACTTTAAAACATGTTTGGATGGATGGATGGATGGATGGATGGATACATAGATGGATGGATGGATGGATACCTAGATAGATGGATGGATACATAGATACATAGATGGATGGATGGATACATAGATGGATGGATGGATGGATACCTAGATAGATGGATGGATACATAGATGGATGGATGGATGGATGGATGGATACATAGATACATAGATGGATGGATGGATACATAGATGGATGGATGGATGGATACCTAGATAGATGGATGGATACATAGATGGATGGATGGATGGATGGATACCTAGATAGATGGATGGATACATAGATGGATGGATGGATGGATGATACATAGATGGATGGATGGATACATAGATGGATGGATGGATGGATGGATGGATACATAGATGGATGGATGGATACCTAGATAGATGGATGGATACATAGATACATAGATGATGGATGGATGGATGGATACATAGATGGATGGATGGATACATAGATGGATGGATACATGGATGGATGGATGGATACCTAGATAGATGGATGGATACATAGATACATTTCATGTATTTCATGTCTTAACAAGAAGGATGTGTCTCGCCTGCAGTTGATTCAGAACTCTGCAGCGAGAATTCTGACCCGCTCTAGTAGAAGAACTCACATTTCTCCGGTCCTTAAAACTCTTCACTGGCTTCCAGTTTCTTTCAGGATCAACTTTAAAATTCTGGTTCTTACTTTCAGAGCTATTCATGGTCAGGCTCCTCCTTACATCACTGATCTGATCCAGCCTTACACCCCAGCTCGGGCTCTGAGGTCTGTGGATCAGAATCTACTTATGGTTCCTCGCACACGGCTCAGGACCAGAGGAGAGAAATCTTTTCAGGCTGTTGCTCCTAAGCTTTGGAACAATCTTCTCTCTCTTTGCTCTTGATGGAGTCTACTGACTCCTTTAAGAAACATCTTAAGACGTTTCTATTTGTGCAGGCTTTTCCTTGAATTTCTGGAACTCCTGTGTTGTTCTCGGTGTTGTCTTGATCTTTGAAGTATGTACTGTTTTGAGTATTGTTTTGATTGTTAAAGCGCTTTGTGACCCTGGTCTCGAAAAGCGCTATATAAATATATATTACTTACTTACTTACTTACTTACATAGATGGATGGATGGATACATGGATGGATGGATGGATACATAGATAGATGGATACATGGATACATGGATGGATAGATGGATGGATAAATGGATGGATAAATGGATGGATAGATGGATACATGGATAGGTAAATGGATGGATGGATGGATGGATGGATAGATGTTTGGATGGATAGATGGATAGATGGATAGATAAATGGATGGATACATGGGTGGATACATAGATGGATGGATACATGGATGGATGGATGGATACCTAGATAGATGGATGGATACATAGATACATAGATGATGGATGGATGGATGGATACATAGATGGATGGATGGATACATAGATGGATGGATAGATAAATGGATGGATACATGGGTGGATACATAGATGGATGGATACATGGATGGATGGATGGATACCTAGATAGATGGATGGATACATAGATACATAGATGATGGATGGATGGATGGATACATAGATGGATGGATGGATACATAGATGGATGGATACATGGATGGATGGATGGATACCTAGATAGATGGATGGATACATAGATACATAGATGGATGGATGGATACATGGATGGATGGATGGATACATGGATGGATGGATGGATACATAGATAGATGGATACATGGATGGATAGATGGATGGATAAATGGATGGATAGATGGATACATGGATAGGTAAATGGATGGATGGATGGATGGATAGATGTTTGGATGGATAGATGGATACATAGATAGATGGATGGATAGATAAATGGATGGATACATGGGTGGATACATAGATGGATGGATACATGGATGGATACATAGATGGATGGATGGATACATAGATAGATGGATAGATAAATGGATGGATGGATGGATAGATGGATGGGTAAATGGATGGATGGATGGATACATGGATACATGGATGGATGGATGGATACATGATGGATGTGGATACATAGATGGATGGATTGATACATAGATAGATGGGTAAATGGATGGATGGATGGATGGATCAATACATAGATGGATGGATGGATGGATGGATGCACAGATGGATGGACTTTGTTGATCCCTCTTGAGATCTCCTTCGGAAAATAGTGTTTCGAGCTCACAGCAATGCTTTCAAAGTCCTTCATTCAAAATATGAAGCTTGTTTTCTTTCTTTTCTTTCTTCAATCTTTTCTGCTTAATCTCTACGTAAATAACAAGAGTCTCTGTGACGATAATTCAAGAATCATTCAACAGTATCTTATCACTCGCTGACGTCATGTGTGTCCACAGCTGCTGCAACGTTTGAGTTCAACAGCCCGACTTTGACAGGATGGGAAGTGCTGGGTTTGCTCAAGGGCACTTAGTGACCAGAAGAAATCTCTGTCAAACTCCCCCCATGTTGAAGTTTTCACATTTGTGTTTGAACAACTGTTATGTGTGTTTGAACAACTGTTATGTGTGTTTGAACAACTGTTATGTGTGTTTGAACAACTGTTATGTGTGTTTGAGCAACTGTTATGTGTGTTTGAACAACTGTTATGTGTGTTTGAACAACTGTTATGTGTGTTTGAGCAACTGTTATGTGTGTTTGAACAACTGTTATGTGTGTTTGAACAACTGTTATGTGTGTTTGAACAACTGTTATGTGTGTTTGAGCAACTGTTATGTGTGTTTGAGCAACTGTTATGTGTGTTTGAACAACTGTTATGTGTGTTTGAACAACTGTTATGTGTGTTTGAACAACTGTTATGTGTGTTTGAACAACTGTTATGTGTGTTTGAACAACTGTTATGTGCAACTGTTTGAACAACTGTTATGTGTGTTTGAACAACTGTTATTGTGTGTTTGAGCAACTGTTATGTGTGTTTGAACAACTGTTATGTGTGTTTGAACAACTGTTATGTGTGTTTGAACAACTGTATGG
>JACEEU010000744.1:1949102-2084102 GCA_016630915.1 Callionymus lyra
GATATATTCAGCTCAAGATACGATTCAATATGATATATTCAACTCACAATACGATTCAATACGATATATTCAACTCACAATACGATTCAATACGATATATTCAACTCACGATACGATTCAATACGATATATTCAACTCACGATACAATTCAATACGATATATTCAACTCACGATACAATTCAATACGATATATTCAACTCACGATACGATTCAATACGATATATTCAACTCACGCTACAATTCAATACGATATATTCAGCTCAAGATACGATTCAATACGATATATTCAGCTCAAGATACGATTCAATACGATATATTCAACTCACAATACGATTCAATACGATATATTCAACTCAAGATACGATTCAATATGATATATTCAACTCACAATACGATTCAATACGATATATTCAACTCAAGATACGATTCAATACGATATATTCAACTCACGCTACAATTCAATACGATATATTCAACTCACAATACGATTCAATACGATATATTCAACTCAAGATACGACTCAATACAATATATTCAGCTCACGATATGATTCAACACGATATATTCAACTCAAGATACGATTCAATATGATATATTCAACTCAAGATACGATTCAATACGATATATTCAACTCAAGATACGACTCAATACAATATATTCAGCTCACGATATGATTCAACACGATATATTCAACTCAAGATACGATTCAATATGATATATTCAACTCAAGATACGATTCAATACGATATATTCAACTCAAGATACGATTCAATATGATATATTCAACTCAAGATACGATTCAATATGAAATATTCAACTCAAGATACGATTTAATATGAAATATTCAACTCAAAATACGATTCAATACGATATATTCAGCTCACAATACGATATATTCAGCTCACGATACGATTCAATACGATATATTCAGCTCACGATAAGATTCAATACGATATATTCAGCTCACGATACGATTAAATACGATATATTCAGCTCACGATACGATTCAATACGATATATTCAACTCACTCTACGATTCAATACGATATATTAAACTCACGATACGATTCAATACGATATATTCAACTCAAGATACGATTCAATACGATATATTCAACTCAAGATACGATTCAATACGATATATTCAACTCAAGATACGATTCAATACGATATATTCAACTCAAGATACGATTCAATACAATATATTCAACTCACGATACGATTCAATATGATATATTCAACTCAAGATACGATTCAATACATTCAACTCAAGATACGATTCAATACGATATATTCAACTCAAGATACGATTCAATATGATGTATTCAACTCAAGATACGATTCAATACGATATATTCAACTCAAGATACGATTCAATATGATGTATTCAACTCAAGATACGATTCAATACGATATATTCAACTCAAGATACGATTCAATATGATGTATTCAACTCAAGATACGATTCAATACGATATATTCAACTCAAGATACGATTCAATACGATATATTCAACTCAAGATACGATTCAATACGATATATTCAACTCAAGATACGATTCAATACGATATATTCAACTCAAGATACGATTCAATACGATATATTCAACTCAAGATACGATTCAATATGATATATTCAACTCAAGATACGATTAATTCAATATGATATATTCAACTCAAGATACGATTCAATACGATATATTCAACTCAAGATACGATTCAATACGATATATTCAACTCAAGATACGATTCAATACGATATATTCAACTCAAGATACGATTCAATACGATATATTCAACTCAAGATACGATTCAATACGATATATTCAATCAAGATCGATAACTCAAGATACGATTCAATACGATATATTCAACTCAAGATACGATTCAATATGATGTATTCAACTCAAGATACGATTCAATACGATATATTCAACTCAAGATACGATTCAATACGATATATTCAACTCAAGATACGATTCAATATGATGTATTCAACTCAAGATACGATTCAATACGATATATTCAACTCGCGATACAATTCAAAGTGATACTTTCAGCTCACGGTACAGTTTAGTATGATATATTCAACTCAAGATTTTCTGACCCAAAAGTATCTTTAATAAAAGTCAGTGTTTGTTTTACCAAAACTTTTAAAATGAAGGACAAATGATTTGTAGTCAAGCATAAGATTTATACAAAGTACGATAGACGACACAATTCTAAACAAGTACATGTATAAATACATAAATGTTTACATAACTATGTGAATAAATATATATATTTGAGTGATTTAATACTGCTTTAGTCGACCTACTCAACACTGCTGTAATTAATAGAGTAGAAAAAAGAAAATATATTATAAGCTCGTGACTTTGTTTGAACACAATATTTGTACAATCGTAGCAAAGGAAGTGGATCGTGACACACTTTTGTCTCCGAGCACAAAGATCCAAGAGCAGGAAGTGTGTATCGTAGAAAGTCTTCTTGAACTTTTACTCTCACAGCCTCGGGTCACGACGAGTACCTCTTTCTTTCTTGTACTTTGTTATGACTGAGAATATTTATACGATATAAAATACACTGTGGCTCGTTTTCATCAGGATTATTGCTTGTGTTTGATGTTTTATTAATACATAAGATCTTCTGCAGCTCATCAACTAACATCATTCGTCAATTAAAGATCTTATAATTCCTGCGTATTTGCATAATACTACTCGAATAAATAAAATAGTGAATTACTCGCTTTTAAACGTCGGAAATGATGCGACGTAGCTTCAAAACGTCTTTGACAGTTTTGTAAAACACTTTAAATTAAATAAATATTAGGAAATAAAAATAATATTAATTAAATCTAAGTCTTTATTTTAATTATTTGATAATAATAATTTATTCATGAGCTTCTAACCATTTTGTCGTCGATGTCGTTCAAGTGATCATGTGACCTGGCGGGAACATAAACCGCTGACCCCCGCTGACCCCCGCTGACCCCCAGGGGGATGATGCAAAAGTTGCCTCGACGTATCGACAGCCGCCGCCGTGTCTCTCATGATTGATGCCGAAGCAGATGGATTTTCCAGGACCATTGATTATCCTCCAGAGAACTGAGGTGAGACGATGCATCGTCGGCGTTTCCTCCTCATGACTCAAGGTTTTCAAACCTGAGAGATTAAAACACGTGTAGAGCGACTGCTAGAGAAAATAATTAAAGAATAAAAACCTGTAGTTAAGAATAAACAAAGTCTGATTATGGCTTTTTTTTAAAAAAACATTTATTTTAATTATTTTTAATGTAATTAAAAGATTGTTGTTAATAATCAATAATAAACTTAATTAAATGTATTTTATTTTATTATTTTTTATTTGTATTTTTAGATTTATTTTACTCTTTTTATTCTATACTGTCATTACCATAAATTAAAATATAATTGGGTAGGTTAGAAGTAAAGTAATAAACTAGTAAATACCTGAGTAAGAGAGTAGAAACATAACAAAAATCCTGACGTGAAAAATGGAAGAAAAAATACGATTTTTAGGAGTTTAATAGACGAGAATATCAAGAACTTGTTGTCAGGAACATGAATATTATATTATTTAATTGATCGTCTCGTCTGCAATACATGTGGAGCTAAATTTAATCTATTTATCTAAATGAAATTAATTGATTATCTCATTGTTTCATGCTCGCTCTAATGTAACATCTCTTATTTATTTGATCTATATTTATTTCATTCACTACTGTCATCGTCACAATAACAGCTTCAATAAACATGTTTGTGTTCGCGGGGGAGACTGGAGGCTATCCCAGTGTCATAGGGCGAGAGGCAGGGGACACCCACACTCACGCACACACTCACACACACACACACTCTCACACAAACAGTCACACACACACACTCTCACTCAATCACACACACTCACGCACACATACACACTCACGCTCTCACACACACACACACACTCACACACTCGCACACACTCACACACTCGCACACACTCACACACACAGTCACACACACAGTCACACACATAGTCATGCACACACACTCTCACACACACACTCACGCACACTCACACACATACACACACACACACTCACACACACACAAACACTCTCACACACTCACACACAGTCATGCACACACACTCACACACACACACACTCACGCACACTCACACACATACACTCACGCACACTCACACACATAGACACACACACACTCACACACATACACACAATCACACATGCACACACACTCACACACATACACACACACTCACACACTCACACTCACACACACACACTCACACACATACACACACACACTCACACACTCACACTCGCACACATACACACACACATACACACACACTCACACACACACACATACACACACTCACACACACACGCACACGCACACTCACACACACATACACTCACACACACACTCACACACATACACACACTCACACTCACACACATACACACACACACATACACACACTCACACACAAACACTCACACACACACACACACACATACACACACTCACACATGCACACACACTCACACACACACACTCACATACACACACTCACACACACTCACACACAAACACACACACTCACATACACACACTCACACACACTCACACACAAACACACACACACACACTCACACACAGACTCTCACACACACACACACACGGATCCACTTCTCAAAGTCTGCAGTTAAGAATTCACGGCGCATGCACGAGCTCGACTGAGGCAGTGTTGTCGTCCTCTGCATCCCAATGAGACGCAGCAGCGGCGCAGCTTCAGAAAAAAGAAAAGAAAGCTGTGAAGCTCTGGACAGCAGCTCGACATCATCCGCAGCTAAGTGGTGTGTGTTGTCGCCTCTGCGCCGCGAGCCGCGCTGACACGTGGATGGATTACAAGGCTTTAACGAGGACTAATTAGGGGCAAATAAAACCCAAAGATAATTTTTCTGCAGGATATAATACCTGAAGGCCTTGTAGGACAAAAGTGAAGTGAAAGTGAAATGAAGAATCGGTGATAGTTCTTCACGCTGGATAGTTCCTGTGGCTGGAGGCCAAACGTTGTTCTCTTGAACTAGTGTTTGTCGTGAAATGTATCTTCGTCCATGTGTTGGTTCTAGTTTACTGCATGACTGCAGTTCCATCTGCTCGCAGTAGCAGTACTTTCACGAGTAATTATTTATTTTCGTTGATTAAACAACATCTGTTTACAAACCTCTGACCCGAGCAGCTCCCGTGATCGCTTTGCCGCCCAGTCGACCGATCACAGCCGTGGAAGACTTTTGACGACGTAAACATGGAATTTGAATACAGTTTTGTTTCGACCAATCGGTCGTCACTAAATGGATGGGTGTGTAGAAAGGCATCATGGGAGTTCACCGTTTTGTCGGCACCATGAGTAAAGGTGGGTTGGTTCTGTGTGTACGAGTAAACTACAAACTAAACAGTTTTATTTAGTGTTAACCTTACATCTAGGAAAAGACAATAAAGTGTTTTAAACCAAAGTAAAGGATCAGAAAATACTGTCGTGTTAAAGTTGATAAAAAATATACAATTTTTCGTCAAATCATCTTCGTGAGATGAAACCAAAACCTAATGAAAATATCAAATAACAATTTTAAAGTATTCGTCAGTTGTTTCCTCCATGATAACAAAAGTGTACTTTCATTATTAACATTTCTGATTATTACTGTGGTAACGTCATGTTCTATCAATGTCAGGTTCTATCAATGTCAGGTTCTATCAATGTCAGGTTCTATCAATGTCAGGTTCTATCAATGTCAGGTTCTATCAATATCAGGTTCTATCAATGTCAGGTTCTATCAATGTCAGGTTCTATCAATGTCAGGTTCTATCAATATCAGGTTCTATCAATGTCAGGTTCTATCAATGTCAGGTTCTATCAATGTCAGGTTCTATCAATGGCAGGTTCTATCAATGGCAGGTTCTATCAATGGCAGGTTCTATCAATGTCAGGTTCTATCAATGTCAGGTTCTATCAATTTCAGGTTCTATCAATGTCAGGTTCTATCAATATCAGGTTCTATCAATGTCAGGTTCTATCAATGTCAGGTTCTATCAACTTTGGGTTCTATCAATGTCAGGTTCTATCAACTTTGGGTTCTATCAATGGCAGGTTCTATCAATGGCAGGTTCTATCAATGGCAGGTTCTATCAATGGCAGGTTCTATCAATGTCAGGTTCTATCAATTTCGGGTTCTATCAATGTCAGGTTCTATCAATGTCAGGTTCTATCAATTTCAGGTTCTATCAATTTCAGGTTCTATCAATGTCAGGTTCTGTGTAACAATGTCAGGTTCTATCAATGTCAGGTTCTATCAATTTCAAGTTCTATCAATTTCAGGTTCTATCAATGTCAGGTTCTGTGTAACAATGTCAGGTTCTATCAATGGCAGGTTCTATCAATGTTAGGTTCTATCAATGTCAGGTTCTATCAATGTCAGGTTCGGGTTCTATTAATTTCAGGTTCTATTAATGTCAGGTTCTATCAATTTCAGGTTCTATGTAACAATGTCAGGTTCTATCAACGTCGGGTTCTATCAATGTCAGATTCTATCAATTTCAGGTTCTATTAATGTGAGGTTCTATCAATCAAAGTTAGGTTCTATGTAACAATGTCGGGTTCTATCAATGTCAGGTTCTATCAATGTCAGGTTCTATCAATTTCGGGTTCTATTAATTTCAGGTTCTATCAATGTCAGGTTCTGTGTAACAATGTCAGGTTCTATCAATGTCAGGTTCTATCAACGTCGGGTTCTATCAATGTCAGGTTCTATCAATGTCAGATTCTATCAATGTCAGGTTCTATCAATGTCAGGTTCTATCAATTACTATCAGGTTCTAAATGATTTACAACATTTTATACTGAAACACTGATTGATAACAACTGTGTTTTATTTTGAAAAAAAAAGATATTATTTCCTCTGAAGTGACATTAATCTGCGACTCTTGACTCGTGGAGACGATCGTGTCAAATTGACTAAAGAAATAAACCTGTTAACTAGAGAAACATTAACTCTAGTATGAGATCATCTCGTCGCGGTCAAAGACTCACCTTGTGTTTTCTTTTTTTAAATTCAACATTTCTCTTATATGGTCTGCACTGCACGATAAAACACATTCATTCAGTTATTCATTCAGTTATTTATTCAGTTATTTATTCACTCAGCATATTGATGGTGGGCTCGTCCTGCTCCCCCGACCGACCCGTCAACGCGTCCCTTTAAGCGCCGCCGAGACCCTCCTCCTCTTTAAATCCTTTACACTGCAGTGGCGTTAAATCAACCCCTCGCCCGACCGACGACTCACCTCCCAGCGCTGCCTTCATTACAAAATTCATGATGAAGCACTTCTGCGTTCGCCTCCTTCACTCCTTGTTCTCTGAGGAAGACCTGGGAACAAGAGGATACGTGTGAGAGGTCCCACAAACACTCAAGGTTGACCTTTTATTAAAAACATGTTTTCAGGAGAATTTTTATGAACCACGATTCTTCTTCTTCTTCTTCTTCTTCTTCTTCTTCTTCTCCTCGATGCAGATGCTTCTGATTTTCTGCTGAGGTTGCGACGAGTTCCCGGCAGGAAACAACTTTCAGAGTGAAGGTCAAACGTGGTCCGCGAGGAGGATCGAGAGGTTCTCGAGAAGATAACCTTACGACTCAAGGTCAGGTCAGAGCGAGACCTTGCTGGTTATTTATAGTATTTAAAGGTGTCATGTGCACGTTTTTTTTTAAATAACAACCAGCACAGCGTGTTCTCAGGACCTTCAAAGAAGTGACATCATCAGTTCCCTCTCTCACGTCCCGGGCTCGGCGTCGGACTTTAACGACGGTCGTTCGCTTCCACGTTCGTGACCCGCGACTGTAAATCATTTCCTGCCGACCCCCCCCCACGTCCCCCCAGCATCACTTGCAGACGCGTCAGTTTTCCCTCAAATGAACCCTCGAACATCAACTCCGGTGCGACGCAGCCTCCTCGTCCCTTACGGTCAACGCACCCCCGCCGCGCTCGCACGCCGCCCCCCCGTCCTGAGCGCCGCCACACTTCACACACTTGCTCCCGAGCCGGGATGTTACGTACCGCGTCTCTGCGAGCCAAGAAGAAAAAAGAGAGCCTGGTTCCTTCAGTCGTCCTGCAGCATGAAAGCGTGTGCGAGGGATTTTTTTCTGCCTCCGTTCGTCGCCTCAGTTCGCAGACATGCCCGCTTACTGTCGGAGAGAAGATGCAGCAGCCGAAGGAATAGAAGCTATTCCTGCAGGACCAGCTCAGAGAGAGAGGGAGAGAGAGAGAGAGAGAGATGGAGAGAGAGGGAGGATGGAGAGCTAGAGAGAGAGAGAGAGGATGGAGAGAGAGAGAGAGAGAGGAAGAGAGGTGGGAGGAAGGGAGCGTTCACGTAACAAGCCTGTAAATGAAAAGCTTCGTTTCTTAAGAAGGAAAAGAAAAAGACAATATGGTTGATTGTGATGGAGAACGATGTGCAGGATCCTTCGTTTACACTCCAGAGCCTCTCAGCTTTTTTAACCTTCGCTCATTTATTTTTGGTTCATCGTTGATTAGATTTTCTTGCATAAATAGTTTTTTCTTTTAGGCGTATTTAGTTAAAAATATGACTTTGATAACATAGTGACGACAAAAAAAAAACACAACTAAACACAAACCAGTACGTTTTATTTTTTCGAGATGTGAAGGTGCCGGGATGTAAGGTTCTATCAATCAATGTGAGGTTCTATCAATCAATGTAAGGTTCTATCAATCAATGTGAGGTTCTATCAATCAATGTGAGGTTCTATCAATCAATGTGAGGTTCTATCAATCAATGTGAGGTTCTATCAATGTGAGGTTCTATCAATGGCAGGTTGTATCAATGTGAGGTTCTAAGTGTTTCAATCAATGTGAGGTTCTATCAATGTCAGGTTCTATCAATGTGGCAGGTTCTATCAATGTTCAGGTTCTATCAATGCCAGGTTTCAGGTTCTATCAATGTCAGGTTCTATCAATGGCAGGGTTCTATCAATGTCAGGTTCTATCAATCAATGTCAGGTTCTATCAATGTCAGGTTCTATCAATGTCAGGTTCTATCAATATCAGGTTCTATCAATGGCAGGTTCTATCAATGGCAGGTTCTATCAATGGCAGGTTCTATGTAACAATATCAGGTTCTATCAATCAATGTCAGGTTCTATCAATCAATGTCAGGTTCTATCAATCAATGTCAGGTTCTATGTAAAAATATCAGGTTCTATCAATATCAGGTTCTATCAATGGCAGGTTCTATCAATAGTTCTAACAATGGCATATGGCAGATTCTATCAATGGCAGGTTCTAGCAATGTCAGGTTCTATCAATATCAGGTTCTATCAATGTCAGGTTCTATCAATGTCAGGTTCTATCAATCAATGTGAGGTTCTATCAATGTCAGGTTCTATCAATGGCAGGTTCTTGTAAAATGTAGGTTCTATGATTATAGTTGAAAATTGTTGGAAATTTTGAAAATTGTTGATATAGTTGAAAATTTTGATTATAGTTGAAAATTGTTTGATTATAGTTGAAAATTGTTTGATTATAGTTGAAAATTGTTGGATTACAGTTGAAAATTGTTTGATTATAGTTGAAAATTGTTTGATTATAGTTGAAAATTGTTTGATTATAGTTGAAAATTGTTTGATTATAGTTGAAAATTATTTGATTATAGTTGAAAATTGTTTGATTATAGTTGAAAATTGTTTGATTATAGTTGAAAATTGTTTGATTATAGTTGAAAATTGTTTGATTATAGTTGAAAATTGTTTGATTATAGTTGAAAATTGTTTGATTATAGTTGAAAATTGTTTGATTATAGTTGAAAATTGTTTGATTATAGTTGAAAATTGTTTGATTATAGTTGAAAATTGTTTGATTATAGTTGGAAATTGTTTGATTATAGTTGAAAATTGTTTGATTATAGTTGAAAATTGTTTGATTATAGTTGAAAATTGTTTGATTTTAGTTGGAAATTGTTTGATTATAGTTGAAAATTGTTTGATTCTAGTTGAAAATTGTTTGATTATAGTTGAAAAGTGTTTGATTCTAGTTGAAAATTGTTTGATTATAGTTGAAAAGTGTTTGATTATAGTTGAAAAGTGTTTGATTAAAGTTGAAAATTGTTTGATTATAGTTAAAAATTGTTTGATTTTAGTTGAAATTGTTTGATTATAGTTGAAAATTGTTTGATTTTAGTTGAAAAGTGTTTGGTTTCAGTTATATTTTGCTCGACTATGATTGAAAATTCTACGTTCGTACTTGTTTTACTTCGCCACTAATTCTAACAAAGTGAGCCTGAACCAGAACAAGTTACTTCCAGTTAGTTGTGTTTTGCTCCTGCAGCTAAAACATGTTGTGAAGCCTCGTCCTCTCACTCCAGCAGCAGCAGCACAGACCACTGGGAGGTCCGACTGCTGCAGCTCACATCAATTAATCAAGACACACTCAGTGTCCAGTGAACCGACGCCCTGTTTAGAGCCGGACGAGCAACAGAAGCAGCAAACATGCAACCTTTCCTGCACGTGCAGAGAACCGTCTCACAGGATCAACACAAACCATTCTCTACATGGTGAAGAAAGAGTGTTTACTTCAATGTTTTCATTCTAGAATGAACAGATTTTTAAAAGAAGTAGAAGAAGGTTTTTCCACCAGTTCCACTTCCATCTGCTCTTTAGATAAATCTGTCCATAGTCTTTGTCTTCATTATTTATCAGATTCTCTTCATTTCTGCAGCGACATGAGTCAGGTTCTATGTAACAATGTCAGGTTCTATCTATTACTGTCAGGTTCTATCTATTACTGTCAGGTTCTATCTATTACTGTCAGGTTCTATCAATGTCAGGTTCTATCAATGTCAGGTTCTATCAATTACTGTCAGGTTCTATGTAACAATGTCAGGTTCTATCTATTACTGTCAGGTTCTATCTATTACTGTCAGGTTCTATCTATTACTGTCAGGTTCTATCTATTACTGTCAGGTTCTATCAATGTCAGGTTCTATCAATGTCAGGTTCTATCAATTACTGTCAGGTTCTATGTAACAATGTCAGGTTCTATCTATTACTGTCAGGTTCTATCTATTACTGTCAGGTTCTATCTATTACTGTCAGGTTCTATCTATTACTGTCAGGTTCTATCAATGTCAGGTTCTATCAATGTCAGGTTCTATCTATTACTGTCAGGTTCTATGTAACAATGTCAGGTTCTATCTATTACTGTCAGGTTCTATCTATTACTGTCAGGTTCTATCTATTACTGTCAGGTTCTATCAATGTCAGGTTCTATCAATGTCAGGTTCTATCAATTAATGTCAGGTTCTATGTAACAATGTCAGGTTCTATCTATTACTGTCAGGTTCTATCTATTACTGTCAGGTTCTATCTATTACTGTCAGGTTCTATCAATGTCAGGTTCTATCAATGTCAGGTTCTATCAATTAATGTCAGGTTCTATCTATTACTGTCAGGTTCTATCTATTACTGTCAGATTCTATCAATGTCAGGTTCTATCAATGTCAGGTTCTATCAATGTCAGGTTCTATCAATTAATGTCAGGTTCTATCTATTACTGTCAGGTTCTATCAATATCAGGTTCTATCAATGTCAGGTTCTATCTATTACTGTCAGGTTCTATCAATGTCAGGTTCTATCAATGTCAGGTTCTATCTATTACTGTCAGGTTCTATCTTTTATCAATGTCAGGTTCTATCTATTACTGTCAGGTTCTATCAATATCAGGTTCTATCAATGTCAGGTTCTATCTATTACTGTCAGGTTCTATCAATGTCAGGTTCTATCAATGTCAGGTTCTATCTATTACTGTCAGGTTCTATCTATTACTGTCAGGTTCTATCTATTACTGTCAGGTTCTATCAATGTCAGGTTCTATCAATGTCAGGTTCTATCTATTACTGTCAGGTTCTATCTTTTACTGTCAGGTTCTATCTATTACTGTCAGGTTCTATCAATATCAGGTTCTATCAATGTCAGGTTCTATCTATTACTGTCAGGTTCTATCAATGTCAGGTTCTATCTATTACTGTCAGGTTCTATCAATGTCAGGTTCTATCTATTACTGTCAGGTTCTATCAATGTCAGGTTCTATCAATGTCAGGTTCTATCAATGTCAGGTTCTATCAATGTCAGGTTCTATCTATTACTGTCAGGTTCTATCAATGTCAGGTTTTATCAATGTCAGGTTCTATCAATGTCAGGTTCTATCAATGTCAGGTTCTATCAATGTCAGGTTCTATCAATGTCAGGTTCTATCAATTTCAGGTTCTATCAATGTCAGGTTCTATCAATGTCAGGTTTTATCAATGTCAGGTTCTATCAATGTCAGGTTCTATCAATTTCAGGTTTTATCAATGTCAGGTTTTATCAATATCAGGTTCTATTAATGTCAGGTTCTATCAATTTCAGGTTCTATCAATTTCAGGTTTTATCAATGTCAGGTTCTATCAATGTCAGGTTCTATCAATTTCAGGTTCTATCAATGTCAGGTTCTATCAATGTCAGGTTCTATCAATGTCAGGTTCTATCAATGTAAGTAAGTAAGTAATTTTTATTTATATAGCGTTTTTCCAGACCAGGGTTGTTACAATGTCGTGTGTGTTGTTGTGTGTGTTGTTGTGTGTGTTGTCGTCCTTGGATGGTTCACGGCCTCGACCTCCGTCCCTGAACCTCTCGTTCCATCAGCTGGTGTCAGTTAAACCTGCGATGATCTTGTTGTGTGCGTCGCCGTCGCTCACGTGTCGACGTGATCTCGCGCATCTTTGTGTTGCTTCTCTTCGTGAGTCCGGCTGAGGGTCCTGGAGGGTCTTCGAAGGCAGTTTGTTTGGCCAGTGAGGCAGAAGACATCGAGGCTGTTTCGTCCTTAATTCACTTCCAAACAAAGCTCACGAGTTCAGCCTCATGAGTCTCTCGCTGCTGCTCATCTGCTTCTTCGTGAAGACAACGTTTAGCAGGAGAAGTCGAGCAGAAACGTTCTGGACCAACGAGTTTCCTTCAACGTGTTCAACTTGTTTTTAATGTTGCAGCTCCTGACCAATGTTTTTTTCTACTGTATCGACATTGAACTTTTATTTATATATATTTCTTCATATTTTATTTGTATTATTTGATTTAACTTCAAGCCTCTAGTTAGCAGCAGTTATTACGTCCTCCACAGATGAGGCGATGACTGAGGACGAGAGGATACAGTGATGACTGAGGATGAGAGGATACAATGATGACTGAAGACGAGAGGATAAATTACTTAGAACGAGAGGATACAGTGATGACTGAGCACGAGAGGATACAGTGATGACTGAGGATGAGAGGATACAGTGATGACTGAGGACCAGAGGATACAGTGATGACGGAGGACCAGAGGATACAGTGATGACTGAGGACGAGATGATACAGTGATGACGGAGGACCAGAGGATACAGTGATGACTGAGGACGAGAGGATACAGTGATGACTGAGGACGAGAGGATACAGTGATGACTGAGGACGAGAGGATACAGTGATGACTGAGGACGAGATGATAAAGCGATGACTGAGCACAAGGAGATACAGTGATGACTGAGGACGAGATGATACAGTGATGACTGAGGACGAGAAGATACAGTGATGACTGAGGACGAGATGATAAAGCGATGACTGAGCACAAGGAGATACAGTGATGACTGAGGACGAGATGATACAGTGATGACTGAGGACGAGAGGATACGGTGATGACGGAGGACCAGAGGATACAGTGATGACTGAGGACGAGAAGATACAGTGACGACTGAGGACGAGAGGATACAGTGATGACGGAGGACCAGAGGATACAGTGATGACTGAGGACGAGAGGATACAGTGATGACTGAGGACGAGAGGATACAGTGATGACTGAGGACGAGAGGATACAGTGATGACTGAGGACGAGAGGATACAGTGATGACTGAGGACGAGAGGATACAGTGATGACTGAGGACGAGATGATACAGTGATGACTGAGGACGAGAGGATACAGTGATGACTGAGGACGAGAGGATACAGTGATGACTGAGGACGAAGAGATACAGTGTGATGACGAGAGGATCAGTGATGAGGACGAGAGGATACAGTGATGACTGAGGACGAGAGGATACAGTGATGACTGAGAGAGATACAGTGATGACTGAGGACGAGAGGATACAGTGATGACTGAGGACGAGAGGATACAGTGATGACTGAGGACGAGAGGATACAGTGATGACTGAGGACGAGATGATACAGTGATGACTGAGGACGAGAGGATACAGTGATGACTGAGGACGAGAGGATACAGTGATGACTGAGCGAGATACAGTGATGACTGAGGACGAGATGATACAGTGATGACTGAGGACGAGAGGATACAGTATGACTGAGGACGAGAGATACAGTGATGACTGAGAGATGACATGATGACTGAGAGATGATACAGTGATGACTGAGGACGAGAAGATACGGTGATGACTGAGGACAAGAGGATACAGTGATGACAGCGGATGAGAGGATACAGTGATGACTAAGGACGAGAGGATACAGTGATGACTAAGGACGAGAGGATACAGTGATGACTGAGGACGAGAGAATACAGTGATGACTGAGGACGAGATGATACAGTGATGACTGAGGACGAGAGGATACAGTGATGACTGAGGACGAGAGGATACAGTGATGACTGAGGACGAGAGAATACAGTGATGACTGAGGACGAGATGATACAGTGATGACTGAGGACGAGATGATACATTGATGACTGAGGACGAGAGGATACAGTGATGACTGAGGACGAGTGGATACAGTGATGACGGAGGACCAGAGAATACAGTGATGACTGAGGACGAGAGGATACAGTGATGACTGAGGACGAGAGGATACAGTGATGACTGAGGACGAGATGATACAGTGATGACTGAGGACGAGAGGATACAGTGATGACTGAGGACGAGAGAATACAGTGATGACTGAGGACGAGAGGATACAGTGATGACTGAGGACGAGAGGATACAGTGATGAATGAGGACGAGAGAATATAGTGATGACTGAGGACGAGAGGATACAGTGATGACTGAGGACGAGAGAATACAGTGATGACTGAGGACGAGAGAATACAGTGATGACTGAGGACGAGAGGATACAGTGATGACTGAGGACGAAGAGAATACAGTGATGACTGAGGACGAGAGAATACAGTGATGACTGAGGACGAGAGGATACAGTGATGACTGAGGACGAGAGAATACAGTGATGACTGAGGACGAGAGGATACAGTGATGACTGAGGACGAGAGAATACAGTGATGACTGAGGACGAGAGGATACAGTGATGACTGAGGACGAGAGAATACAGTGATGACTGAGGACGAGAGGATACAGTGATGACTGAGGACGAGAGAATACAGTGATGACTGAGGACGAGAGGATACAGTGATGACTGAGGACGAGAGAATACAGTGATGACTGAGGACGAGAGGATACAGCCACAATAATAATAAGATAATAATCTCCGCCCACTGCAGAGAGTCAGCAGGTTCTGGTGGAAACAGGACAGAGTCCGGTTCAGTCCAACGTCGGTGGAAACAAACTGTTCCTACATTTGATCAGAACCTACTGAGTTACTTTCCCGTCACCGTCAGTGAAGATACGTTTCCTCTCAAAGAGATCGATCTTCACTTCTCGTTACTTTTTCTTCCTGCTCTGCTGGTCCTTCATCACTAAATGGATTTGTATTGGTCGGCCATGACCCCCCCCCATCAAGGGGGCGGAGCTTAAGCATTAGTCTTGATGTCCAGCCTTTCCTGCTGCACTTTGTGGTCCTCAGAGAGAAGTGAGCGAGAGGGAGAACAGGAGGAGAGAGAAGGAAGGGATGAATAGAAGAGAGAGAGTGTGTGTGTGTGTGTGTGTGTGTGTGTGTGTGTAGGTGTGTGTCCATCAATCGCACAGGACCACAGACGTCCACACCAGAGGGGGGTGTGGTCTGCTGCAATGCGTAAAGGCAGCTCCGTGCAGCGAACACGCCGTGAATGCTTGATTGACTGATGCTCAACGGAGTCACATGACCTGCTGCCGCGTCACATGACCTGCTGCCGCGTCACATGACCTGCTGCCGCGTCACATGACCTGCTGCCGCGTCACATGTTACATCCTCACCATGTTACACGTCTTCACGCCTTAGATCCGGCGCTCGTTGAAGTGCAACAAACAGGCCAGATTGCGGTGTCAAGAGATCAGTCGCTCACTGAGTCTAAAGGAAGCGGCTCGGCTTGAGATCCTGGACCCAAGTCCTGGTCCAGAGACTTGGATCAGTGGAGAGAAGAGTCGTGAGGAAGTCATTCTGGTCCGAACACCTCCTTTAATGATGAAGTTTAGATACTTTTATATTTAAGTGTTTGTAAAGAAAAATACATTTGGTTATTTTTATGTAATTAATTCATGAGAGACAGTCTTTACGTCCTCTAGCGATGACTGAGGACGAGAGGATACAGTAATGAATGAAGACCAGAGGATACAGTGATGACTGAGGACGAGAGCACATATATACTTGTTACTACATTATCATAACACCAGAGTCAAGTACTGGACAATACTACACATATGTACTTGTTACTACATTATCATAACACCAGAGTCAAGTACTGGACAATACTACACATATATACTTGTTACTACACTATCACAACACCAGAGTCAAGTACTGGACAATACTACACATATATACTTGTTACTACACTATCACAACACCAGAGTCAAGTACTGGACAATACTACACATATATACTTGTTACTACATTATCATAACACCAGAGTCAAGTACTGGACAATACTACACATATGTACTTGTTACTACATTATCATAACACCAGAGTCAAGTACTGGACAATACTACACATATATACTTGTTACTACACTATCACAACACCAGAGTCAAGTACTGGACAATACTACACATATATACTTGTTACTACACTATCACAACACCAGAGTCAAGTACTGGAAAATACTACACATATATACTTGTTACTACATTATCATAACACCAGAGTCAAGTACTGGACAATACTACACATATATACTTGTTACTACATTATCATAACACCAGAGTCAAGTACTGGACAATACTACACATATATACTTGTTACTACACTATCACAACACCAGAGTCAAGTACTGGAAAATACTACACTTATATACTTGTTACTACACTATCACAACACCAGAGTCAAGTACTGGACAATACTACACATATATACTTGTTACTACACTATCACAAAACTAGAGTCAAGTACTCGACAATACTACACATATATACTTGTTACTACAATATCATAACACCAGAGTCAAGTACTGGACAATACTACACATATATACTTGTTACTACATTATCATAACACCAGAGTCAAGTACTGGACAATATTACACATATATACTTGTTACTACACTATCACAACACCAGAGTCAAGTACTTGACAATACTACACATATATACTTGTTACTACACTATCACAACACCAGAGTCAAGTACTGGACAATACTACACATATATACTTGTTACTACACTATCACAAAACTAGAGTCAAGTACTCGACAATACTACACATATATACTTGTTACTACACTATCACAACACCAGAGTCAAGTACTGGACAATACTACACATATATACTTGTTACTACACTATCACAACACCAGAGTCAAGTACTGGACAATACTACACTTACATACTTGTTACTACACTATCACAAAACCAGAGTCAAGTACTGGACAATACTACACATACATTATTGTTACTACTCTATCACTATATATCGTAGTATAAACTCTGTATGCTGATATGTATCTTATCGACAGATTCTTTACAAAAACACCACGAGTGAAAAGTACTCGACAATACTACACATATATTACTATAGTACTCCCTGCCTTGTGACGACTAGCATAGGCAAAAAAACAAACAAACTTGGATTGATTGAGAAATGTAACCACACAAAAGAACGCTCTACAGCCTCATGGTCATTAAGCTAAATGGCGTCACAGGTGGGATGGAAATTGCCATGACCTTCATAAAAGATCCTTCCACGAGATTAAGTGTCAGAGACGACGATTGTATCAGATTTTCTCTCTGAGCTCAGTTTGTTTTGACGACGTCCAGGTTTAGAATCGCGCTTACGCTACATTATCCTCTCGACTCCCTCGTCTCTGGGCCGTTAGAGCACTTTAGCGCTGATTCAGGAGCAGTTATTGTGCTCCGTATGAAAGCTGCAGCGAGTCCTGAGCGTGAGACGCTCCTGTGGGCGGAGAAGATGCTGACGAGTGATGAGAGAAGATTGACTTGAAGGATCTGAAGCTAACATCACCTTTTAGTTCATCTGTCGGCTTCTTTGAGCGTCAATTTGTTGTTGACGGTCAGTGACTCGTCGATGAGCTGCAGAGTCGTCTGTCAACACTGTTGTTGACGACGTCACTGGACGGATTTATAGCAAATAAATACTCTTTTACCAACCCGGGAGCTTTGGTGGTGACTTGATGACTGAGGACGAGAGGATACAGTGATGACTGAGGACGAGAGGATACAGTGGTGACTGAGGACGAGAGGATACAGTGATGACTGAGGACGAGAGGATACAGGGATGACTGAGGACGAGAGGATACAGGAATGACAGAGGACGAGAGGATACAGTGATGACTGAGGACAAGAGGATACAGCGATGACTGAGGACAAGAGGATACAGCGATGACTGAGGACAAGAGGATACAGCGATGACTGAGGACGAGAGGATACAGGGATGACTGAGGACGAGAGGATACAGTGATGACTGAGGACGAGAGGATACAGCGATGACTGAGGACGAGAGGATACAGTGGTGACTGAGGACGAGAGGATACAGTGATGACTGAGGACGAGAGGATACAGGGATGACTGAGGACGAGAGGATACAGGAATGACAGAGGACGAGAGGATACAGTGATGACTGAGGACAAGAGGATACAGCGATGACTGAGGACAAGAGGATACAGCGATGACTGAGGACAAGAGGATACAGCGATGACTGAGGACGAGAGGATACAGGGATGACTGAGGACGAGAGGATACAGTGATGACTGAGGACGAGAGGATACAGCGATGACTGAGGACAAGAGGATACAGCGATGACTGAGGACAAGAGGATACAGTGATGACTGAGGACGAGAGGATACAGTGATGACTGAGGACGAGAGGATACAGCGATGACTGAGGACAAGAGGATACAGCGATGACTGAGGACAAGAGGATACAGTGATGACTGAGAGGACTAAGAGGATACCGCGATGACTGAGGACGAGAGGATACAGTGATGACTGAGGACGAGAGGATACAGTGATGACTGAGGACGAGCGGATACAGTAATGAATGAGGATAAGAGGATAAAGTGATGACTGAGGACGAGCGGATACAGCGATGACTGAGGACGAGAGGATACAGTAATGAATGAGGATAAGAGGATACAGTGATGACTGAGGACGAGCGGATACAGCGATGACTGAGGACGAGAGGATACAGTAATGAATGAGGATAAGAGGATACAGCGATGACTGAGGACGAGAGGATACAGCCATGACTGAGGACGAGAGGATACAGTAATGAATGAGGACGAGCGGATACAGCGATGACTGAGGACAAGAGGATACAGCGATGACTGAGGACAAGAGGATACAGTGATGACTGAGGACAAGAGGATACAGTGATGACTGAGGACGGGAGGATACAGTGATGACTGAGGACGAGAGGATACAGCGATGACTGAGGACGAGAGGATACAGCGATGACTGAGGACGAGAGGATACAGCGATGACTGAGGACGAGAGGATACAGTAATGAATGAGGATAAGAGGATACAGTGATGACTGAGGACGAGAGGATACAGTGATGACTGAGGACGAGAGGATACAGTGATGACTGAGGACGAGAGGATACAGCGATGACTGAGGACGAGAGGATACAGTAATGAAACCATGAATCTGACATTAGTTTAAACTATTCTTCATGTTTTTTACACGTTCTTGTATCTTTTCTTCAAACGTTTCCCCTAAATGTTCTTTTCTAGGAAGATACGTCTTTAAATCGATGCTAAACTGTTTAAAAACTAACGCATGAAGATCTGAGGTCATCCAAAGGTCACGTCTGGAAACCCTTCGAACAGAAACACTAGCGTTCAGACGCTACGATCATCTCTTCGCTGCACGAGATGTGCTGACTGGACGATCTAAGCTCGTGTGATGAATGTTCACGACAGCGAAGCAGCTGCAGAACCTTCTGTGAACAACATTCTCCGGACGACGGCGAAAACATTATTGTACTTACAGAGTATTTATTTAATGTTGCTATAGTGACTCGTAAAGATACACAAGATAAGATCAAAGATGTCGACTAAACACAGACTTCCTGTAAAAGTCGAACTAAAACCTTATTTATCATCTGCAGATCTGGGTTCCACTGCAGACCATAGTTTGATTTAAGACAAGAACAAAGTGCAAACAAAAGAACGAAGTTCAAGGAATGACAACATTTTCTCGACACATCAGAAAAAATGACTTTTTTTAAACACAATCAAAACCATGAACAGACATTAATATTCTTATTAGAGGTCGCCCTTGTGTCTCAAGGTGACCCTAAGGCAGGAAAACAAATGTGTTTGTGGTATCCCTTGTGTTGTCTCTGGGTCAAGGTGACCCAAAGGCAGGAAAACAAATGTGTTTGTGGTATCCCTTGTGTCGTCTCCGGGTCAAGGTGACCCAAAGGCAGGAAAACAAATGTGTTTGTGGTATCCCTTTCACTGGTCAAGGTGACCCAAAGGCAGGAAAACAAATGTGTTTGTGGTATCCCTTGTGTTGTCTCTGGGTCAAGGTGACCCAAAGGCAGGAAAACAAATGTGTTTGTGGTATCCCTTGTGTTGTCTCTGGGTCAAGGTGACCCAAAGGCAGGAAAACAAATGTGTTTGTGGTATCCCGGTTGTGTTGTCCCTTGGGTCAAGGTGACCCAAAGGCAGGAAAACAAATGTGTTTGTGGATCCCTTGTGTTGTTTCTGGGTCAAGGTGACCCAAAGGCAGGAAAACAAATGTGTTTGTGGTATCCCTTGTGTTGTCTCTGGGTCAAGGTGACCCAAAGGCAGGAAAACAAATGTGTTTGTGGTATCCCTTGTGTTGTCTCTGGGTAAAGGTGACCCAAAGGCAGGGAAACAAATGTGTTTGTGGTATCCCTTGTGTTGTCTCTGGGTCAAGGTGACCCAAAGGCAGGAAAACAAATGTGTTTGTGGTATCCCTTGTGTTGTCTCTGGGTCAAGGTGACCCAAGGGAGGAAAAAAAGGTTTTTGTTATCCCTTTTTTTTCTCTCAGGAATGCTAAAACAAATGTGTTTGTGGTATCCCTTGTGTTGTCTCTGGGTCAAGGGGACCAGGAGGCCTGAAAACAAATGTGTTTGTGCTATCCCTTGTGTTGACGAACCTCCCTGGCTTCCAGATATACATGTGCAGTGGTGGAGGTTTTATTTTCAGGCCTTTCGGGTCACCTTGACCCTGAGACGACACAAGGGTAAAGAAAGAGTGAATAGAATCCTTGAGGGTAGAAGATAATTAACGACGTCCGTGACTGTGAAGTAAAAAGAAGGGTTCAAGGGTGTCGACTGCAGACCCGCCCACGGACCCGAGACAACAACACGATCCTCCTGGTCCTTCAGGACAGAAGTGGTCTCTTCCCCGTGAATCTCTGCTCATCGATCCGTCATCTCGTCGTCGACGGCAACGCCTCGAGACAAAGTGCTGATGCGGCTTTTTCTGCTACATCTGAGGAACGTGTTCTCCGTGGTTCTGCATATTTGATGCTGAGGAGGTGCAGAGAACCGCAGTGCTCACCTGCAGATCCAAACATCTGCTGAACACCAGCAGACACTCAGAACTGAGCAGGTTTTTAAGGAGTCGTGTTTGTCGGGACGTGTTTTATCTGTCGGGATTATTTCAAACTTTTATATCAAGCTTTGAATTGTAGTTTTTCTTGACCTGCTTGTAAAACATGTATCTTTAAAAAAAAAAGGTAAACATTGTCGTCCTCTGACATCCAGTGGACGCCGGAGCCGCCTCTCCCTGCCCCCGATTATGACTTTGCAGATATGATGTGTGACCTTGAAAGACATCTTGGCAATGCGGTGATGAGAGCCGCTCTCCGTCGACAGTACCGCCCCCGCGTGGACGTTGTAAGAAGTGCTCCCCGGGCGGCTGTGACGTCAGCACTGCTGGTCACGGAGCTGCTGGGAAATCCTTCCTGTCGGTCTGTGGGTCTGAAATGATCTGAGAAGAGTTTGTTTGTGACACGTTTAGCTCGTGTTTAGTGTGTTTGACTGACAGTTGCTGTTTCTGAGGGTAAAGAATCAAAGTCATTGTTGATTAAATATTAAATATAAAGGTTTTATATCAACAGATCAGTCGAGAATCAACGACATGTTCTTCAGTTTTTTTATATCAATTTATATTTAAACATATTTTAAAATCTACTAATTTAAATCTATCTTTAACTGACTTTAAATTACTACCGTAGTATTACTACCGTAGTATTACTCCACCAGTCACCCTAGTAGTACTCACGAGCCACCTCAGTATTACTCTGGTAGTAGTACTCCAGTAGTATTACTCCACAAGTCACAGTTGTATTACCCTGTTAGTATTACTCCACGAGCCACTGTAGTATTACTCTGGTAGTATTAGTCCGGTAGTATTACTCCGAGAGTCACCGTAGTATTACCCTGGTAGTATTACTCCACGAGCCACCGTAGTATTACTCTGGTAGTATTAGTCAGGTAGTATTACTCCGCAAGTCATCATAGTATTACTCCGGGGGTCAACCTTGTATTATTCTGGTAGTATTACTCCGCCAATCACCGTAGTATTACTGCGCGAGTAACCGTAGTATTATTCCTAGAGTCACCGTAGTATTATTCCTAGAGTCACCGTAGTATTGCTCCGCGAGTCACCGTAGTATTGCTCCGGTAGTATTACTCCGCTAGTCACCGTAGTATTACTCCGGTAGTGTTAATCCGCAAGTCAATGTAGTCTACTCCACGAGTCACCATAGTATTAATCCGCAAGTCACCGTAGTATTACTCCGTGAATCACTGTTGTATTATTCTGGTAGTATTACTCTGCGAGTCACCGTAGTGTTACTCCCAGAGACACCATAGTATTACTCCAGTAGTTGTTCTCCACAAGACACCGTAGTATTACTCCGGTAGTATTACTCCGCGAGTCACCGTAGTATTACCCCGCGAGTCACCATAGTGTTACTCCCAGAGACACCATAGTATTACTCCAGTAGTAGTTCTCCACGAGACACCATAGTGTTACCCCGCCAAAACCCACCTTTTCTCCCAGAGACACCATAGTATTACTCCAGTAGTAGTTCTCCACGAGACACCATAGTATTACTCAAGTAGTAGTTCTCCGCGAGTCACCATAGTGTTACCCCGCGAGTCACCGTAGTATTACTCGGAGAGTCACCATAGTATTACTCCGCGAGTCACTATAGTATTACTCCAGTAGTATTACTCCACGAGTCACTGTAGTATTACTACAGTAGTATTACTCCATGAGACACTGTAGTATTACTCCGGTAGTATTACTCCGCAAGTCACTAGTATTGCTCCGCGAGTCACCGTAGTATTATTCCGGTAGTATTACTCCTCAAAAGGGTAAAGAAGACTCAAAGTAACTGTTAAAGACTAAAGGTTTTATATCAACAGATCGTGTTCTTCTGACATCCATTATATTGAAACATATTTTAGAATCTAAGATTCAAACCGACTTCAAATGAGGTGATTCTGCAGATGCTGCGTTGATTATTACACTGGTTTTATTTGTCATTCCTCCCACTGCTGACTCCAGACCTGTCGGAGGAAACCCTGCAATGCAGTGCAGAAGAGAAGCAGGAGCTCCTGAGACCAGAAGTGAAGTCAGTCGCACCTGTTGGTCCACGTTTACCTCTATGTTCCTCTGCCAGAGTGACGTCCCTCCATCATCTCTGCAGATCTGTTTTGTGTCTTTTTTTTTAAAGAATATTTTCTGTATTAATGCTTATTAGCTCTGTAAACTAGATAAGATATAACAAAAACATGAACTTAAATTTTACTAAGACTATATATATATACTGTATATATATATATATATATATATATATAAAACAGGAGTGGGGAGAAATTGAACTAAATGGGTGAAGTACAGTTAAACACCAAAGAATAGAAACTTTAATAGAAATCCTTTTTTTGTTTTTATTTAAAAATGTATTTTGTGTTGCAGGAGAAAGTAAAGTTATGTTACAACCTTAAGATATTTTCACTCGATACAAATATTTGTATGAGGTCAGATTCCATTAACTTTCTTCAACCACAAAGGTTTGGTTCTTTATTTATATTTCGCTTTATATTAAATTAATAATAAACAGAAAAAACGAGAATGATGACAAATAAAACTAAAAAGCTGAAGTAAAAACACTAAAGATTACATTTTGCTGCTGTTTTTATCATTTTTGAGAAACAATATATTTCCAATTCTTTGTTTGTTTCATGCTGTGTCTCAGGAACAAAATATATAATGTGAAGTATTTTATACTTAATCTGCCTCAAAAATTCACCATTTTCAGTTTCAGTTTGTTTATAAAAAAAAAAAAAATACATGTTTCTATAACGTCTGAAAATGTCACGATTGGTCTTAAAAATGGTTATTTTACCAACAAATGTTTGGTCCTTCATTAATATTCCTGCCAATAAAATGCTGTGATGTATTCAAAGGGATAAATAAAATGAATTAAAACTGATTTACCGGAATCGTTCGGGAAACTACACGTTTGCTCACAGACGCGGTTGGAAATTGTCAGTCGGCGCGCACGTTATACGTCACTTCCGCTTCAGGAGCCCCACAGCAAAAGTTGTTCGTCACCAGCGTGTTTTTCTCCGCTCGAAGCTCCTCAGATCCTCCAGACTGAGGTCCTTCACTGAAGCTCGGAGGTTCTGCTCTAGATGCTGGTTCGTTGCTGCGGAAAAAACTCACTTTTCACACACATTTTCACGGTAAATAATCACAACTTTACCAACTTTCTGAGCTGCCATGTCTGAAGCTAATGCTAATAGCTTCGACAAAACTATCATGCGGAATGTTTAAGAAAATGTTTTGTTGTTTTTTAAGTTTTGTCTTGTTCGAGTTTACGCGACAGTTGTTACTAATAACTAGTTACTAGTTACATAGTTTTCATGTCACAGCAAGTTGATCTGGTCTCCAAGTTGAAGTTGGTGAGATGGTGCGTTCAGGTGCAGGTGCGTTCAGGCGCTGACAGTAAGAACATGCTTTATTCACTTCAGGCGTTTGTTTTCTGTTACCACACCTTCAGGCATGTCTTTGTTTCCACTATTCAATGATTCCTGTTTTTCAACATGCTTCTGGTTTCCGAAAGGTTTTAAATGTAAACTAACTAGTGGCTGTTAACTTTGTGGCTTTACTTACGTTGACTTTTAGTTATTTTATCTTTATGGTTTTGACAGGATTTCTTATACAACAATAACAATAATAAAATCGACAGTGTAACTTGTATTTCTAGTGTCAATGTTTACATTTATTATGAATACAAATAAATAATCGTAGTATTACAATTGGAGTCACCATAGTATTACTTTGGGAGTCACCGTAGTATTACTCTGGTATTATTACTTTGGGAGTCACCGTAGTATTACTCTGGTATTATTACTTTGGGAGTCACCGTAGTATTACTCTGGTATTAGTATTACTCTGTGAATCACTGTTGTATTATTCTGGTAGTATTACTCTGCGAGTCACCGTAGTGTTACTCCCAGAGACACCATAGTATTACTCCAGTAGTTGTTCTCCACAAGACACCGTAGTATTACTCCCGAGTCACCGTAGTATTACACCCGCGAGTCACCGTAGTGTTACTCCCAGAGACACCATAGTATTACTCCAGTAGTAGTTCTCCACGAGACACCATAGTATTACTCAAGTAGTAGTTCTCCATAGACTCCCCGAGTCACCTAGTTACCCCTCTGAGTCACCATAGTATTACTCAAGTAGTAGTTCTCCACGAGTCACCGTAGTATTACTCAGTAGTAGTTCTCCTCGAGTCACCATAGTGTCACAGTCACCGTAGTATTACTCGGAGAGTCACCATAGTATTACTCCGCGAGTCACTATAGTATTACTCCAGTAGTATTACTCCACGAGTCACTGTAGTATTACTACAGTAGTATTACTCCATGAGACACTGTAGTATTACTCCGGTAGTATCACTCCGCAAGTCACTAGTATTGCTCCGCGAGTCACCGTAGTATTATTCCGGTAGTATTACTCCTCAAAAGGGTAAAGAAGACTCAAAGTAACTGTTAAAGACTAAAGGTTTTATATCAACAGATCGTGTTCTTCTGACATCCATTATATTGAAACATATTTTAGAATCTAAGATGCAAACCGACTTCAAATGAGGTGATTCTGCAGATGCTGCGTTGATTATTACACTGGTTTTATTTGTCATTCCTCCCACTGCTGACTCCAGACCTGTCGGAGGAAACCCTGCAATGCAGTGCAGAAGAGAAGCAGGAGCTCCTGAGACCAGAAGTGAAGTCAGTCGCACCTGTTGGTCCACGTTTACCTCTATGTTCCTCTGCCAGAGTGACGTCCCTCCATCATCTCTGCAGATCTGTTTTGTGTCTTTTTTTTAAAGAATATTTTCTGTATTAATGCTTATTAGCTCTGTAAACTAGATAAGATATAACAAAAACATGAACTTAAATTTTACTAAGACTATATATATATACTGTATATATATATATATATATATATATATATATATATATAAAACAGGAGTGGGGAGAAATTGAACTAAATGGGTGAAGTACAGTTAAACACCAAAGAATAGAAACTTTAATAGAAATCCTTTTTTTTGTTTTTATTTAAAAATGTATTTTGTGTTGCAGGAGAAAGTAAAGTTATGTTACAACCTTAAGATATTTTCACTCGATACAAATATTTGTATGAGGTCAGATTCCATTAACTTTCTTCAACCACAAAGGTTTGGTTCTTTATTTATATTTCGCTTTATATTAAATTAATAATAAACAGAAAAAACGAGAATGATGACAAATAAAACTAAAAAGCTGAAGTAAAAACACTAAAGATTACATTTTGCTGCTGTTTTTATCATTTTTGAGAAACAATATATTTCCAATTCTTAATATCCACTTTGTTTCATGCTGTGTCTCAGGAACAAAATATATAATGTGAAGTATTTTATACTTAATCTGCCTCAAAAATGCACCATTTTCAGTTTCAGTTTGTTTATAAAAAAAAAAAAAATACATGTTTCTATAACGTCTGAAAATGTCACGATTGGTCTTAAAAATGGTTATTTTACCAACAAATGTTTGGTCCTTCATTAATATTCCTGCCAATAAAATGCTGTGATGTATTTAAAGGGATAAATAAAATGAATTAAAACAGATTTACCGGAATCGTTCGGGAAACTACACGTTTGCTCACAGACGCGGTTGGAAATTGTCAGTCGGCGCGCACGTTATACGTCACTTCCGCTTCAGGAGCCCCACAGCAAAAGTTGTTCGTCACCAGCGTGTTTTTCTCCGCTCGAAGCTCCTCAGATCCTCCAGACTGAGGTCCTTCACTGAAGCTCGGAGGTTCTGCTCTAGATGCTGGTTCGTTGCTGCGGAAAAAACTCTTCATTTTCACGGTAAATAATCACAACTTTACCAACTTTCTGAGCTGCCATGTCTGAAGCTAATGCTAATAGCTTCGACAAAACTATCATGCGGAATGTTTAAGAAAATGTTTTGTTGTTTTTTAAGTTTTGTCTTGTTCGAGTTTACGCGACAGTTGTTACTAATAACTAGTTACTAGTTACATAGTTTTCATGTCACAGCAAGTTGATCTGGTCTCCAAGTTGAAGTTGGTGAGATGGTGCGTTCAGGTGCAGGTGCGTTCAGGCGCTGACAGTAAGAACATGCTTTATTCACTTCAGGCGTTTGTTTTCTGTTGACACACCTTCAGGCATGTCTTTGTTTCCACTCTTCAATGATTCCTGTTTTTCAACATGCTTCTGGTTTCCGAAAGGTTTTAAATGTAAACTAACTAGTGGCTGTTAACTTTGTGGCTTTACTTACGTTGACTTTTAGTTATTTTATCTTTATGGTTTTGACAGGATTTCTTATACAACAATAACAATAATAAAATCGACAGTGTAACTTGTATTTCTAGTGTCAATGTTTACATTTATTATGAATACAAATAAATAATCGTAGTATTACAATTGGAGTCACCATAGTATTACTTTGTGAGTCACCGTAGTATTACTCTGGTATTATTACTTTGGGAGTCACCGTAGTATTACTCTGGTATTATTACTTTGGATTACGTAGTATTACTCTGGTATTATTACTTTGGGAGTCACCGTAGTATTACTCTGGTATTATTACTTTGGGAGTCACCGTAGTATTACTCTGGTATTATTACTTTGGGAGTCACCGTAGTATTACTCTGGTATTATTACTTTGCGATTCACCGTAGTATTACTCCACGAGTCACAGTAATATTACTCTGAGAGTCACTGTAGTATTGCTCCGGTAGTGTTACTCTACTAGTCTCCGTAGTATTACTCCAATAGTATTACTCCGCGAGTCACCGTAGTATTATTCCGCAAATCACCTTAGTATTACTCCAGTAGTACTATTCCGAGAGTCACCGTAGTATGCTCTGGTTGTATTTCTCTGAGTCACCGTAGTATTACTCGGGTAGTATTTCTCTGCGAGTCACCGTAGTTTTGCTCCGGTAGTATTACTCTGCGAGTCTCTGTAATAGTACTCCAGCAGTCACAGTAGTATTGCTCCGAGAGTCACCATAGTATTGCTCCTCAAGTCACTGTAGTATTACACGGGTATTATTACTCCTCAAGTCCCCGTAGTATTACTCCAGTAGAATTACTCGGTGAATCACAGTAGTATTACTCCGGTAGTATCTTCTACGAGTCACCATAGTATTACTCCGGTACTACTACTCCACGAGTCACCGTAATGGTACTCCAGCATTCACAGTAGTATTACTTGGCGATTCACCATAGTATTAATCCACAAGTCGCAGTTGTATTACTTTGCCAGACACCGTTGTTTTTGGTGTTTGAAGTAGAAAATATTTCCATAGTCGACTCTTTTTATTTTCTTAACCACACTTGATCTAAATAAGTCAACACATCAACGCACACACACACATTAGTGACACACACTCAAACATCAGGTGATGAGCATTTTCACAAAAGTGAGTCATTTCTAGCCATAGTTTCAAAAAAGTCACACATTCTTTTAATCACTGTTACTTTTGACTAGATCTTGGGTGTTTTTATAGGTTTTATTTACACAAATTAATCAGGCAAGATGTTGGAAAACATGAAGGACTCAAAGTCAAAATACACTTCAGAACCATCGACAAACTCTACTTCTAGTCCGACACACTTAATGTGGACTTTCATAAGAAACAGAAAAACAGATTTCGAGCGAAATTGCAATAAAAAATATCGTAGTTTTGATGCCGTTTGTCAAATATTCATTCATTTTGTAGGCGCTTGTGTGGGACGCACCGGTCATTCCCTCACTCACCGGCAGGTGGCAGCATTAACATGTGACATATTTGCTTCAGCGTCTGTGTTTATTAGTAAAGATATAATACAATACATTATTATGTACAATATCTTGTAAATAATGTTAATACAAATGTGTGGAAGTAAAACTTCTCAACAACAGGACTTTGTGCAACCATTAATCTAGTTTACTGCACAGAGGATTTAAAGTTTGTTCAGAAGTGTTGTTTTTTCGGTGTTAAAGGAGAGAAGAGTCGGTGAATCCACCTGGAGGAAGTGGGTCGGATGGTTTCGACAAACTACTATAAACGGAAACGCTGAAAATTGTCTCGGGCACATGTGGAGTGTTTGAATCTATATTTTCTCTTTGCTTTTGTTGGAAATTGGTTGTAAAACGTGGCTCCCTGGCAGAGGTATGTCTTATCTTTGTGCTTTTTCTAGTTCCTGATTCTTTCAAGATGATCATATTTTGGTTTATTTACTTTATATCGATAAATAAGTATTACGTTTTATCGGTTTGTAAGTGTATTTCACCTGTTTCTTTTTACTTCATTGACCACCGTGTGTGTCGTCACCGTACCTGGATTATTTCTTTCTTTCATGAGCGACGGATAAATGAATAATCTCCACCTAAAGTTAATGTCTTTTAAGTAAAAACGGTTTTCTAGCTGTTAAAAATGGTCTGCAATTGAAAAGACCAGTCGTCACAAATGTTATAAGAAATAATTCATTGAAAAATAACAGGCATAAAACTTCTTTAAGGTTGAATTAAATAAACTTCTGTGACACGACAAGTTTAATATACATATCATTTTCCTACAGGTTTTTTTTAAATCCGGGCACAAGCTGTCAAACAGGTTAAAGGAAGTACAAGTACATAGTTGAGATATTTATAAACGTACATGTAGAAATGTCGGCGAAACAATGTGAGACGATGACGTCGGTAGTAGAATGTGTGAATGGAAGTTTTCTTTCATCTTTAAAACGTCTACTTTGACATGTACTTTAATCGATGCTATTTAATCCAACAACTCCTAAAATGTTTTGAAGTTCTGATAAGAACAATTTATTATAAAGAAATATAATACAGAGCCTGAATACATTTTCCCAAGAAAACCCCAAATACTAGACGCTAACATGAAGCTTGTTTTAGACTCGACGTGTCTGATCTCTTTTGAAGTTTCAACCACTTGTTGTTGTTTACAAATCTGAGCTGAGCTATCGTTTGCTGTCGTTGCCGTGAAAGATTATCCTTCAACCCTGGATTGAAGCTCTGCTTGCGTTTTGACTTAATAAATGAAGGATAAACTAACTGGTGTCGACACCTTTGTTTGCTCGATGTTCCAAACGAGTCAACACTGAGACGTTGACTTAATCCAAATACATTCTTTCATCTAAAACCGTCTTCCCATAGTTCGAAGGAAAAAACTTTTCTGGTTCAACTTGTAGCTATTTTAATACTCGATGGCGTTTTGCAAATAGTACATGTAGGTGTGTGTTTGTACAGTGTATACAGGTACTGTGTGTGTGCAGTATAACAATCGTTTGTCAGTCAACTGTGGCTTATTCCCTGATCAAAGATTTTTATTCTAAAAGTTTTCGGTTCTCTCGCCGTCCGTGTCATTTCCTGCGTCGAGGCGCCTCTGGCAAAGCGTGGCACCCCTGCTGTGTTTCCGACAGAAGTCCGGGACCAGATCCTCCTCCACGTTCGCGTCTCGGACTTCGATCCGCAGCCCAGTTTTTCTCCCTCTGTTGATTTTGGCGTCGCCGAAAGCTCGGCCCACGCCGGTCGTCTGGTGTCGTTGGCTTCATGTGAACCGGGTCGTCTGTGGGGGGGCGGTCGGGGGCACATTCCAGCGGGCGAGGTCAACCCACGTCTTTCTCGGGGGCACGCGTGACGCTTGTAAGTCTTGTCATGAGCGAGAGATTTGAGCCGTTGAGCTGGTCCTGGTTATCTGTAGCCTCTGATCTTCGAGACCTTTAGACGACAGATGGCGTCACGGATAGAAGTCATGGAACCAGGACTTCTCTCTCTCCCTCTCGCTCGTCCCGTCAGAGACCTTGTAGAAGATCTCATTAGACACAACACCGTCTGACTCGTCACATGATGATGTTCAGCCTGAAGGCACGATCGGGTCGCCTTGGCAACATCTCGCCAAAATACTGTAGTTCCTCATGTTCTACTGTCACATATTTGTCTTTAAAGACCCTCCATTGTCTGTAAATCTGCTAATAATGTCAACCTTTTCAGCGGATCAAGAGCCCCGGGGTCGTACCCCACACCCACGCCATTTTTATCCTTTGCTTTGTTACGAAAAAGAAGAAAAACCAGTTCCGAAGTATCGCTGTCCCTTTATCAATCACCGCCGTAATGGAATTTTTTTTTTAAGGTAATTCTTTGCAGATTTCAAAGCATTTTTTTTTCCATTTTTTTTCCAGGTGAACATTGTACTCGTTACGCTCGTCTATCTTGTCATTTAATGTTTTCTCTTATCTCGCGGCAGACGCCAATAAAGTGGTTTCGTTCTGAACCAGAGTCGGTAATTCAAGGTCTCGAGCTGACGTGTCCTTCAGTCGATCATGTGACCCTCGTGACCCTCGTGACCCTCGTGACTGTCGACCTGTTGCTGCTTTTCAATTAACTATTATAGATTAACTGTATAGAACATTAACTTAAAATAAATAATAATAATAAAACTTCTGTATCTGGTGTCGTTTGGTACTTGACACAACAATGAATTATTTAAAGGATTTTTGTTTTTTTCTGTACATTAAAAAACGTTGGTATTTTGTCACCAAAGGACATGAGTGACATGAGAGTATCTTTAAATATTGGAAAAAGATGGAGTAGAGAGATGCTCCGGTAGTATTACTCCGCCAGTTACCGTTGTATTACTCCGGTAGTAGTACTCTGGTAGTATTACTCCGGTAGTTTTACTCTGCGAGTCACCGTAGTATTACTCCGGTAGTATTACTCTGTGAGTCACCATAGTATTATTCCGCGAGTCACCTTAGTATTACTCCGGTTAGTAGTATTACTCCGGTAGTATTACTCCACCTAGTTTACTCTACTCCAAAGTCACCGTAGTATTGCTTCGGTAGTATTTCTCCGCGAGTCACCTTAGTATTACTTCGGTAGTACTACTCCCCAGTTACCGTTGTATTACTCCGGTAGTAGTACTCTGGTAGTATTACTCCGGTAGTTTTACTCTGCGAGTCACCGTAGTTATGCTCCGGTAGTATTACTCCGCCAGTTACCGTTGTATTACTCCGGTAGTAGTACTCTGGTAGTATTACTCCGGTAGTATTACTCGAGTCACCGTATTACTCCGAGTAGTATTTCCAAAAGTCACCATAGTATTATTCCGCGAGTCACCTTAGTATTACTTCGGTAGTACTACTCCAAAAATCACCGTAGTATTGCTTCGGTAGTATTTCTCCGCAAGTCACCGTAGTATTACTCCGGTAGTATTACTCCACGAGTCACCGTAGTATTACTCTGTGAGTCACCTTGGTATTACTCTAAAGTCTTGTGTTTTCTGTACATTAAAAACGTTGGTATTTGTCACCAAAGGACACGACGGACATGAGAGTATCTTTAAATATTGGAAAAAGATGGATTTGCAGATTTTCTTTACTATTTTCTGAGGAAACTGAAACAATTGAAACACTTTTCGTTGCATCTTCTCCTGGTTTCTCTGGAAAGGCGTGACTTTCATGGAGGTAGTTCTGATCCAACCTTCACATCCTGCTGCACCAGTCTTCACGCTGGGATCCTGTCTTTTGTTTGTTGATGTTGGGTGTGTTCAGGCTCGGTCAACACGGACCCGAGAGAACCTTTTGAAAAAGTTCCCATTTAGTCACTTTTTCCATATTTGCTCTGATCTCAAGTGAAGAATTCATTGAAACATATCAATTTAAAGAGTTTAAGAAAGTTGTTGTTACATCAACGACTCAAATATTATGTATTTACGACAGGAAAATGGTTGAATAAAAGAGTATAAATGAGTAACAAAAAAAAGAAATATATTAGTTTAAAGCAGACCGATTATAATTATACATAATTATATATTATATTAAGATTATATTTGTGATCATTACATGTTTATCCAAATATGTCACTGACTCGGAAATCATCTGAGTAAACATTCAAATTCTGGTGTCATTGTTCAACTGAAATTGAAGGTGTGTGTGTGTGTGTGTGTCAGTGTGTGTCAGTGTGTGTCAGTGTGTGTCAGTGTGTGTGTGTCACTCAATACTTTTGAGAAGATTTTTTTTTCTTCTTCTTCCGTCCACGTCAACCAATCACGGGCCTCGATGCAAATCGGCCCCGGCCTGGTCTGCCGGAGCCCCTCCCCCTCCAGCCCTTGTGTCAGTGAACGTACCTTTTTCTCTCTTCCTTTTCTACACTCTTTCGCTCGCTGGCTTCTCACACATGCTCTTCCTCCTCTCTTTGCGTCGCCACCGAAGCCAGATCAGTCGTTCAGTCGGGGAGGTAGGACTTGTTTGTGGGACGAGAAGAAACCCTAGGAATGGAAAAGCATCCTGGCTTTACTTGCAAAAACCCTCATGTGAGTGAACCGGCAGATTTTGTTTTGTGTGTGTGTGTGTGAGAGAGAGTGAGTGTGTGTGAGTGTGAGAGAGAGTGTGTGTGAGTGTGAGAGTGTGTGTGTGTGTGTTTTCCTGCCTCTCGTCGGACACTCCCGTCAGAGGGAACAGTGGCTTCATCTCTCTCTGCTTTGTCATTCTGGCTTCTTTGCCGTCCTTCCCTTCCTTCCCTTCCTTCCCCCCCCTAGAGCCACCATACTGGCTGCTGATGTCGTCTTGTGATGCTCGGCTGGAGGGTCGTGGCGAAGAGAGCCGGCTTTTGAGCGTCGCAGATTTTGACCCAAGCAAGAAAAACGCTGGGACCAAGAAAAAGACTCGAATGTTTCGATCGTAACGCCCCCAGAGAAGCTACTTTTTTGGGTCCTTGAGCTAATGTTGACGTAGCCACGCGCCGCTGGAGGGCGATGACTTTTGATCCAAACACTGATTTCTGTCTCCAGCTCCCACGCGCTCACCTTGAGCTCGATTCCCCGTTTGTGTAAACAGACGTTGTCGGGCGACGGTCACGTAGTCGACTCCTTCGGGACCGGATCGATGGATCGACAGAATCCGATCCGTTGTCATGGACGCGTGTTGAAGAATAAAAAGCTTCTCCTGTTGCTTCGAACACAACTTCTTCCCTTCTTGAATACTTACTGTTGTCATCGTGTCAGACGTGGGTGTCGTGGGAATCTCCCTGAACTGGATCACAATGACTGGATTATTGTGGGGAATTCTTGTAGAACCTCGTCCGGCTAAAGTTTCAAGAGACGTCGCTAGAATACTAGAAGAAGAATTCAAATGTAATGACAGTTTTTGACAGTTTTTGAGCGGAGCCGTCTCGTATCAACGAGCAGTCACTCGTGGTGTTCGTCAGTTTAAAGTTAAGCATCAAAAAGTGAGATAACAAAAGTTGCCGGACGTCCTTTGAGGAAACAGGAAGTGATAAAAAGTCATGTTCTTTCCTGGAAATGAGCATCTGTTGAAGTTGTACCTTGAATTATTAACAGGATAAATGGCTCAAGAACGCAGACGCACCTTAAACGTTACGTAAGAATCGTAAACACTTGTCCATCGAGTCCTTTATTTGTTCATGTTGTATTAAGAACCTGCACATCCTGTTAATGCCCCTCCAGGTTTCCTTTCACACCTAGTGATGCGTTATATCGCTGAAAGGTACAGATTTAATTACTGCTTTAGAGAATATTACACAACTATTTCAGTTCATTACCTCTTTCAAGAATAGTACGCAAATATTTCAGTTCATTACAGCTTTCAATAAAATAACACAGATATTTCAGTTCATTAAATGACTTAGGAAAATGTGTGAAAATGAACCAGTTGTCTGTGAATGTTACATACTTGACAAACAGAGGTTGTGTTTTGTGTTACTGTAAGTTTGATACACATTTATTTATTTGTCACCAGAGGACATGAGAGTATTTTAAAACATTGGAAAATGGATTTGCAGATTTTCCTAACTATTTTGAAGTCACCTTAGTATTACTCTGGTAGTATTACTCCGCGAGTCCCTGTAGTAATACTATGGTATTATTACTTCGCGAGTCAACGTAGTATTACTTCGAGAGTCACCGTAGTATTACTCTGGTATAACTACTTCGCGAGACAACTTGTATTACTCCGCAAGTCACAGTAGTATTACTCCGAGAGTCACCGTAGTATTGCTCGGGTAGTATTACTCCACGAGTCAACGTAGTATTACTCCAGGAGTATTACTCCTGTAGTATTACTCCGGTAGTATTACTCCGCAAGTCCCCGTAGAATTACTCTGAGAGTCACCGTAGTATTACTCAGGTAGTATTACTCCGTGAGTAACCGTAGTATTACACCTGTAGTATTACTCTGCGAGTCACCCTAGTATTAACATTTATGGACGTCAAGAAAACATTCTCTGGATCTATTTTGGTGGATTTCTACGTGTAAATTTAACCAAAGATGTGATGTACGGACTTATAAATAAATATTACTTACTTACTTACTTAACTAAATGGTACAAATGTGGTGAGTTTTACTTCATTCTTTTACTTGATCACCGTGTCAAGTCACCACAGCACTCCCTGCCTCCTCGTCTACTCGCGGCGACAGGTGAGGCCACGCCTCTCTATCCTGTTTCCACGCAGGTGACGCATCACCATCCACGCTTCGACACAAAATACTACGTTCTTACGAAACCACATTCTTAAGGAGCGCGTTCATGTTCTTGTCGAGGTTTTGTGTTTGAAACGAATGGAGACTTAAATGAGTTTCTAATCCTGTCGTACTGGTGGAACCAGAAGTGGCTCCGAGTTCTTTTCACCGGCGATGGGTTCCTTCGAGGAGGAATAATCCCTGACAATGTCTTCTGAACAAAGACCTTGATCCCAGAGTATTCTGGTGTTTAAGGAGCGGAATCTGCTCCGTGAATACCTTGAAATGTTTTCCGGTGAAATAACCTAAAAGTTAAGCAGACGATCGACTATAAATGTGTATCAAACTTACAGTAACACAACAAAATGAACTGAAATAAAAAAGTTTAAATCGTTACATTTCTAAATATTCTCGCATTTGAATCATTCTTATTCTGAAAGCAATGACGCCATTTTGTTCAGTCGTGACTCGAACTCTCCAGCTGTTCTTTTATGGACGATCTTCTCTACGTTACATCGTCCGGTCGACGTTCCCCGGAGACTCTGTCATGTGACCAAACTGCTTTACATATTCATCCTTATTTGCATAATGAAACTTGGCTGTGGGACTGTTTGTACAACATAAGTGTTGCACTGTTTGGACACTAGGTGGAGCAACAAATAAGATTTCCAATCTTGCTTATTGGGGCTTTAATTTTTAGTTTACTTGTCGGAAAATTGTGTTTCTTTAAATCGTGAAAACATTGGAGAGTCACTAGTTTGACTAGTTGTGTATCAGTAATAGTCTGCACCTTTTTTTTTCTTCATAGATTTCAGAATTAATAGGAAATCCAGACGTATAAAATCTATATTTAAAGAATTACCCTCGAGATCGGATGTGTTTTTTGTTTGTGTTTTATTATTTCTGCCTAAAATTAAAGCTCATATTTCAAACGTAGCTTTTATTCAACAGACAGGTTGGTAGATGAAAACCCTAATGAAACATGGATGCCATCATGTGTGGGCAGCAGGATTCTTTTTTATTTTTCCTTTTCTTGTCCAGGAGTTAAATAGTTTTCTGACCAACGTCTGTTTGTGCTCACAGAAAATTACAAGATAAATTAGAATGAATTTCAGGCAGGAGAGGGCAGAAGAATTCGGAGATTTGAGCAAAAAAAATGTGTCTATATGAATTTTAAAAATCATTCAGTGTTTATCGTGATGATTACACAAAAAGCTACAAACTAGTTTCTTGGTTTATCTTTGACGTCGATATCTTCTTGTTATTTCTGATGCACTTCTCGTGCTCATGTCTTCTTCATGAAACATTCAAAGCGCTTTAGTGTCGTTTATTCTGGTTTTTGTGTTCGTCGTTTTCCCAAATGTGACTTAATCTCGGATATTTGACGCAGTACAAACCCTTTTCCTCACGTGTATCTTCCTTCGCAGGAGCTCTACTCTGTGAAGATCCTCAGGAGCAAAGAGCATAAGCAGATCATGGACATGGAGAATCAGGTACGAGCTTCTCTTGAGTGAACGGTTTGTGTCGAAGGATTTATTGGTGAACGGGTCTTCTTCTCGTCGCAGTGCAAGCGGAGGCTGAGGGTGTGCGTGGCGACCTGCAACAGGGCCGACTACTCCAAGCTGGCCCCCATCATGACGGGCATCAAGAACCACCCCGACGAGTTCGATCTGGAGGTGGTGGTGCTCGGTTCGCATCTGATCGACGACTACGGGTGAGTCTGCGGCTCGACGGCAGGAATGTCATCTTGAAAGTGGGACGAACGACGACAAGACGTCTGGAATATATGGGTTTCTGAGCGTGTTCTTCTGACGCACTTACTTCACATTGAGAATATATTGTAAGATTCAACATGATTTCTCTCTGACGGTAAACATCATGACACTCAAGTGACGCACAAGGAGGTCATTTGAACAATTGTTGTCAGTTGTCGCAAGTGTGTGTGTTGACTCACAACACTAGAGTTGTGTGTATCTTGATGAATGTGTTGATGCGTGTCACGATACAGGGTCAACAATGAGATGTATAGTGATGGTGTAGTAAGTATATATGTGTAGTATTGTCCAGTACTTGACTCTGGTGTTGTGATAGTGTAGTAACAAGTATATATGTGTAGTATTGTCCAGCTGACTCTGGTGTTGTGATGGTGTAGTAAAAAATATTTTTTTTTTAGTATTGTCCAGTACTTGACTCTGGTGTTGTGATAGTGTAGTAATAAGTATATCTGTGTAGTATTGTCCAGTACTTGACTCTGGTGTTGTGGTAGTGTAGTAACAAGTATATATGTGTAGTATTGCGAGTACTTGATTCTGGTGTTGTGATAGTGTAGTAACAAGGATATATTTGTAGTATTGCAAGTACTTGACTCTGGTGTTGTGATAGTGTAGTAACAAGGATATATGTGTAGTATTGCGAGTACTCTACGCTGGTGTTGTGATAGTGTAGTAACAAGTATATACAGTATGTGTAGTATTGTCCAGTACTTGACTCTGGTGTTGTGATAGTGTAGTAACAAGTATATATGTGTAGTATTGTCCAGTACTTGACTCTGGTGTTGTGATAGTGTAGTAACAAGTATATATGTGTAGTATTGTCCAGTACTTGACGCTGGTGTTGTGATAGTGTAGTAACAACTATATATGTGTAGTATTGCGAGTACTTGACGCTGGTGTTGTGATAGTGTAGTAACAAGTATATATGTGTAGTATTGTCGAGTACTTGACTCTGGTGTTGTGATGGTGTAGTAACAAGTATATATGTGTAGTATTGTCCAGTACTTGACTCTGGTGTTGTGATAGTGTAGTAACAAGTATATATGTGTAGTATTGTCCAGTACTTGACTCTGGTGTTGTGATGGTGTAGTAACAAGTATATATGTGTAGTATTGTCCAGTACTTGACTCTGGTGTTGTGATAGTGTAGTAACAAGTATATATGTGTAGTATTGTCCAGTACTTGACTCTGGTGTTGTGATAGTGTAGTAACAAGTATATATGTGTAGTATGGTCCAGTACTTGACTCTGGTGTTGTGATAGTGTAGTAACAAGTATATATGTGTAGTATTGTCCAGTACTTGACTCTGGTGTTGTGATAGTGTAGTAACAAGTATATATGTGTAGTATTGTCCAGTACTTGACTCTGGTGTTGTAGTATTTACAGACCACATGACTCTTGATGAAGTCGTAACTTCTTTCATTTGTTTTCAAAACAAAAAGTATTACGATATTTAAGTATATTGATATTTTCTTACACGTCGAGTCACAAACAGTCGTCTTGTTGTAAAGACCTAGAATTCTTCTGGCTCCTCCCTCTGATGATATATAAACCATAAGCATCAGTTGTTTTGAACGACCTGACGTCATAAAGATCTTCTCACCAGGAACACCTACCGCATGATCGAGCAGGACAGCTTCGACATCAGCTCCAAACTGCACACCATCGTGCGGGGGGAGGACGAGTCGGCCATGGTGGAGAGCGTGGGTCTGGCTCTGGTGAAGCTGCCCGACGTGCTGACCCGCCTGAGACCCGACATCCTGGTGATCCACGGCGACCGCTTCGACGCTCTGGCGCTCGCCACCGCCGCCGCTCTGATGAACATCAGGATCCTTCACGTGGAGGGAGGAGAGGTGAGGCGCCACTAAGCTGCATCGTACGCTCGGATTTAACATCAAATGTTGAAACTTTCTTGCTCAGACGTTACTAAACGAGCACCGAGCTGCTTGAATGAACTTTCTTCGGCCAATAATCCGACACAAAGATCACGTGAGGATGTGGAAGAACACGATCCAGTAGCTCGGTGACGCCATTATACCAACATCTTATAATGAATTAAAAAATATTTTTTTTTATTGAATTACCGTATTTTCCACACAATTAGACGCACTGGATTATAAGGCGCACCTTCAATGTTTGGCCTATTTTAGAAGTGTTTTCATAAATAGTTTGCACCGGATTATAAGGCGCATAGAATAAAAGATACGTTTGACTGGGGTTGTGTTATCATCCACTAGTTAAAGCTGAGCTAAAGGGAACGTCAACAAAAAGTCAGATAAAGTCAAACTTTATTAAGCGTTCTGACAACTGTGTTCACTCCCATCGTAACGATGTTTAAATTATATTTTAAAAGCCCCCACACCAGCCGCCCGTGAGACTGGTGTTGTGAGCAGACAAATGTTGAGCAGCAGTGAAGTTGAGCGCGTTTATGACGGCTAGAGCGCAGGTGTATGACATGTTGAACGCAGGTGTATGACATGTTGAACGCACGTGAATGACTGGTTGAAAGCAGCAGAGTGATTTTGAGTCTAGAACAACCAAGCCACACTTGCTCAAAACGGTAGCAGTAATCTTACTCCATATACGTCCGCCATGATGTGCCGTGCGTCGTAAATCCCACCCAGTGGTGACGCAATGACGTAATCCCGCCAAAGGCATGTCGGCTCAGGCAGAGTCATGAAAGTGTTTGTAAACATGTCACCCACCAGGTAATGTTCATATATAAGGCGCACTGACGTTTTTTGGAGAAAATTAAAGGCTTTTAAGTGCGTCTTATAGTGCGGAAAATACGGTTTTGGAATTAAAATATTGAATTAATGTTTCGAAAATATCCCTATTGTTTTCAGCCTTTTTTTCACTTTGACCCAGAGATAACGCATGTTTTTTTTTGTATCCCTTGCGTTTCTTTTGGGTCAAGGTAAACGACCTCGGTAATGGTGACCCGAACGCCTCACATAATGCTTTGCCGCCCAGCCAACGGCTGCCGATCACTTTTGACATTTAGCTTCTAAGTATATTATCGCTGATCGTCTTCATGAACCGGAGCGTTTGTGACCATGGATTTTTAAATTGATTTCCCCAGGTCAGCGGCACGATCGACGACTCGATCCGTCACGCCATCTCCAAGCTGGCCCACTACCACGCCTGCTGCACGCGGCAGGCCGAGCAGCACCTGATCGCCATGTGCGAGGACCACGGTCGCATCCTGCTGTCGGGCTGCCCCTCGTACGACAAGCTGCTGATGAAGGAGCGAGACGACTACCAGGACGTCATCAAGAAGTGGCTCGGTCGGTGGAGAAACCAGCTCGTCCTCGACGTCCTCGCGACTCTTTTGACGACATCGTCCTCGTGTGCGACTGTGTGCAGGAGACAAGGCGCAGGAAGGCGACTACATCGTGGCGCTGCAGCACCCGGTGACCACCGACATCCAACACTCGATTAAGATCTACGGGCTGATGCTGGACGCCCTGCTGTCCTTCAACAAGAAGACCCTCATCCTCTTCCCCAACATCGATGCTGGTGAGTTTTATTTATTATTAATTATTATATAAACCATGTTTATCTGGACGTGTCTGAGGATGTTACACCGACTGTTTATGTCAATGATAAGATTCTTTTCATGAGCACCAAGATTTCCTGATCTGTTGATTCTATTTTTAATTTTCAAGCGCAAATGGCAAAACAGAAAAACTAGTATTTTTTCAATTTGTGAAGCAGGTTTGTTTTAAAACATACAATAGAATGTTTCCATTAAAATACATAAATGTTATATTTGATTGTTTGTGTACATGTAGGGGTGGAGTTGTGTTTTATTTCATATCTTCACTCCAGGGTTTTTTCTTATTATTATTAATATTATTTACTGCTATATCACTTTTAATCTATTAAATGTTCTGTCACTTTTGTCTTATTTAATTGTAGTAGTTTGTTTGTTGAAGAGAAAAACAAACGAAATGTAAACATGATTTTCTTATCAATAAACATAACTGGAACATTTTCTTTCTTTTTTAAAAATGCATCCATTCAATTGGGTTTTGTAATGTTTTTCTATCATGGATTATTTCTCTTCCATAAAAACTAAGATGTTAAAGAAATCCTGGGATTCATTTTTTTTAATTTGCGCGATTATAACCTGAAGCAGTATTTTAGCTGTTGCTACAGTTTAAACTGGATAAGATGGTTTTCTTTTGACAATATAGACATTTAAATGAAGAAATGGATTAAAATCTTTTTGTATTTCTAGGAGAACAAAACAGAAAAGATGAGGAAAAAGACCTCCAAATGTAATTGTTGTTTTATTGTGGAAAATATTTTATTCTGTATTTTTAAAAACCTTTTACGCATTTAAAATAAAATGAAATCGTAAATGGAACGAATCCTCTGTCGTGTTCTGACCCCGATGTCTCGAGCGTAAACGACTGACGCTCTTTCTGCGGCGCCTCCACAGGAAGTAAGGAGATGGTGCGCGTGATGAGGAAGAAGAGCATCGAGCAACATCCCAACTTCCGGGCGGTGAAGCACATCCCGTTCGACGAGTTCATCACGCTGGTGTCTCACGCCGGCTGCATGATCGGCAACAGCAGCTGCGGCGTCCGTGAGGCCGGAGCCTTCGGGACGCCTGTCGTCAACCTGGGAACCAGACAGACCGGCAGAGAGACGGGTACGTCTTCTCGTCCTTTACTCTGATCTATGGACACTGAGTGTTTTCTTTACCTGCCAGGTGAGAACGTTCTGCACGTACGAGACGCAGACACTCAAAATAAAGTCTTCCACGCTCTGGAGCTCCAGTTCGGGAAGAGATACCCTTGGTAAGACCCTCCGTTTCCTGTTCAGAGACCTGCGAGCGACGTAGTATTACTCTGCCAGACAATATAGTTTTAACCCCGCGAGACGACTTAGTTTTTTAGCTAAAAGATGTAGTGGTTTTCTGCATCGATACATCGTAGTTTTAGGTCGCGATACATCGTAGTTTTAGGTCGCGATACGTCCTAGTTTTAGGTCGCGATACGTCCTAGTTTTAGGTCGCGATACATATTTTTTTTAGCTCATGATACCTCATAGTTTTAAGTCGCGATACATCGTAGTTTTAGGTCGCGATACATCCTAGTTTTAGGTCGCAATACATATTTTTTTTAGCTCATGATACCTCATAGTTTTAAGTCGCGATACATCTAGTTTTGTCAACATACTTTTATCACGAATAGTTTTAGGTCGCGATACATCGTAGTTTTAGGTCGCGATACATCCTAGTTTTAGGTCATATTTTTTACTCATGATACTCATAGTTTTAAGTCGCATAATCTAGTTTTAGGTCCGATACTATTTTTTAGGTCATGCAATACATCGTAGTTTTAGGTCGCGATACATCGTAGTTTTAGGTCGCGATACATCCTAGTTTTAGGTCGCGATACATTTTTTTTTTTAGCTCATGATACATCATAGTTTTAAGTCGCGATACATCTTAGTTTTAGGTCGCGATACATCCTAGTTTTAAGTCGCGATAATCCTAGTTTAGGTAGCTCATGATACCTCATAGTTTTAGGTCGCGATACATCCTAGTTTTAGGTCGCGATACATATTTTTTTTAGCTCATGAACACATATTTAAGTCGCGATACATCATAGTTTTAGGTCGCGATACATCCTAGTTTTAAGTCGCGATACATCGTAGTTTTCCGCCACGAGACATCTTAGATTTCCACCACAATACATAATAATTTCACGCCGCGACACGTTGTAGTTTTATTCCGCGATACATCGTAGTTTTACGTCACAATAGTGGTTTTACGTCCTTTTCCTCCCCAAACTTCACCTCATCATCTGACACATCAGTGAACAACAAAATCCTCTCAGACGTGACACTGAAGTTGTAGTTTTGCTCAAACCAGCTTCTCGTTCAGCAGGATTTTACGACATCATTAATTGGTTTATTTTATATTTAATGACATGACATGGTTTATAATTACAACAAGGTTTTAATTATATGTCATTATAAATGTTAAACTTGACAACACAACAATAATAATTGGTGTCTCCCTCTAGTTTCAATCGTTTTAGCGAAACAAAGAAATGAAACTGGTAACTTCCTGAGTTATGATAAGTTATTATCTTGATCAATTGTTTATTTTAAATCCAGCTGAGAGTTGAATCATTGAACAGTTGCTCCAATCGTTTGTCTCGGCGCTGAATTAAAACCTTCTTCTTCTTCTTCTTCTTCTTCTTCTTCTTCTTCTTCTTCTTCAGCTCCAACATCTACGGCGACGGCAAAGCGGTTCCTCGGATCCTGAAGTTCCTGCAGAACATCAACGTGGACGAGCCTCTGCAGAAGAGCTTCCGCTTCCCTCCCATCCAAGAATGCGCCTCGCAGGACATCGAGCACATCCTGGAGACGCAGTCGGCTCTCGCCATCGACCTGGGGGGCACCAACCTGAGGGTCGCCATCGTGTGCGTGAGGGTGAGTCCAGGGGTTCAGGCACCACATGATCTGTGTGTATTTCAGACCATTAGACACACTTAAAATCCTTACTTTTTATGGACAGTGCGTCTTATATAGTAATGCTGATTGTACTTGAGGAGGATCGACATACACGATCACCACGAGATGTTTTGGTTTTACGCCGCAATACATCGAAGTTTTATGCCACGATACATCGAAGTTTTATGCCACGATACATCGTAGTTTTATGCCACGGAGACATCGTAGTTTTATGCCACGAGACATCGAAGTTTTATGCCACGATACATCGAGTTTTTATGCCACGATACATCGAAGTTTTATGCCACGATACATCGAAGTTTTATGCCACGATACATCGAAGTTTTATGCCACGATACATCGTAGTTTTATGCCACGATACATCGTAGTTTTATGCCACGATACATCGTAGTTTTATGCCACGATACATCAAAGTTTTATGCCACGATACATCAAAGTTTTATGCCACGATACATCGAAGTTTTATGCCACGATACATCGAAGTTTTATGCCACGATACATCGAAGTTTTATGCCACGATACATCAAAGTTTTATGCCACGATACATCGAAGTTTTATGCCACGATACATCGAAGTGTTACGCCTCGAGATGTTGTGGTTTTACGTCGCAATACATCTTAGTTTTACGCCATAAGACGTCTTGGTTTTATGCCCTGAGACGTGGTTTTACGCCTCGGGGCGACGTAGTAATACTCCGCAAGGCGATGTAGTAATATTCCTCTAAGCGACATAGTAATACTCCTCTAAGCGACGTAGTAATACTCCTCTAAGCGACGTAGTAATATTCCTCTAGGCGACATAGTAATACTCCTCTAAGCGACGTAGTAATATTCCTCTAGGCGACATAGTAATACTCCTCTAAGCGACGTAGTAATATTCCTCTAGGCGACATAGTAATACTCCTCTAAGCGACGTAGTAATACTCCTCTAGGCGACGTAGTAATATTCCTCTAGGCGACATAGTAATACTCCTCTAAGCGACGTAGTAATACTCCGCGAGGCGACGTAGTAATCCTCCGCGAGGCGATGTAGTAATATTCTTCTAGGCGACGTAGTAATACTCTTCTAAGCGACATAGTAATACTCCTCTAAGCGACATAGTAATACTCCTCTAAGCGGCGTAGTAATACTCCTCTAAGCGACGTAGTAATACTCCTCTAAGCGACATAGTAATACTCCTCTAAGCGGCGTAGTAATACTCCTCTAAGCGACGTAGTAATATTCCTCTAGGCGACATAGTAATACTCCTCTAAGCGACGTAGTAATACTCCGCGAGGCGACGTAGTAATACTCCTCTAAGCGACGTAGTAATACACCGCGAGGCGACGTAGTAATACTCTTCTAAGCGACATAGTAATACTCCTCTAAGCGACATAGTAATACTCCTCTAAGCGGCGTAGTAATCCTCCTCTAGGCACGTAGTAATACTCCTCTAAGCGACATAGTAATACTCCTCTAAGCGGCGTAGTAATACTCCTCTAAGCGACGTAGTAATACTCCGCGAGGCGATGTAGTAATATTCCTCTAGGCGACGTAGTAATACTCTTCTAAGCGACATAGTAATACTCCTCTAAGCGACATAGTAATACTCCGCGAGGCGATGTAGTAATATTCCTCTAGGCGATGTAGTAATATTCCTCTAAGCGACATAGTAATACTCCTCTAAGCGACATAGTAATACTCCTCTAAGCGACGTAGTAATACACCGCGAGGCGTCGTAGTAATACTCCTCTAAGCGAGGTGGTATTACTTGGTGAGGCGACGTAGTAATACTCGGCGAGGCGACGGAGTATAACAGCAGAATAAAAAAGCATTATTATCCTTCTAGTGTAAAAGTTGCTTATGTTTCTCACAACGATCTTCAGGGAAACATCGTGAAGAAGTTCATCAAACCGAACCCGAAGACGTTCGAGGACAGAATGGAGCTCATGAAGAAAATGTGTAAAACCGCCATCACTGAAGCCTCCAACCTCAACTGCAGGATCCTCGGCGTCGGTGAGTCTCCAGGTCCCTGAAGACACGGGAGGATGGATTCACTCAGACTCTCTCTCGCAGGCGTGTCCACGGGCGGACGCGTCAACCCGCAGGACGGCGTCATCATGCATTCCACGAAGCTGATCCGCGAGTGGTCGAGCGTCGACCTGAGGACGCCGCTGTCCAGCGAGCTGCACCTGCCCGTGTGGATCGACAACGACGGCAACTGCGCCGCTCTGGCCGAGAAGAAGTTCGGTCGCGGCCGAGGCGTCGAGAACTTCGTCACCGTCATCACGGGCACAGGTGAGGAGGAGGAGGCGACCTTTGACCCGCGCAGACGCTGACGGGGTCTTGACTCGACACAGGTATCGGGGGCGGGATCATCCATCACAACGAGCTGATCCACGGCAGCACCTTCTGCGCCGCCGAGCTCGGGCACATCGTGGTTTCGCTGGACGGACCCGAGTGTTCCTGCGGCGGCAGAGGCTGCATCGAGTCCTTCGCCTCCGGCCTCGCGCTGCAGAGAGAAGCCAAGAGGCTACACAGCGGTACGAGAGTCCGTTTGGTGATGTTTATATTATGTGTATATATAACATTCAATGGTTGAATTGTCTTTCAAATGTTGTTTTTTAAGCATTTAATTATTTTAATTTGTAGTCTTTTAAATTCAATATCATTTATCAAATGTTTTTTTTAAATAAATCTACAAATAATTTCATTCAATTATTCTAAAAAATAAACTATACTATTATTTACACTGCGATACATCGTAGTTTTATGCCGCGGGAGGTTGTAGTTTTACGCCGCGATACATCGTGGTTTTACGCCGCGATACGTCGTAGTTTTACGCCGCGATACGTCGTAGTTTTACGCCACGATACGTCGTAGTTTTACGCCGCGATACGTCGTAGTTTTACGCCGCGATACATCGTAGTTTTACGCCGCGATACATCGTGGTTTTACGCCGCGATACATCGTAGTTTTACGCCGCGATACATCGTAGTTTTACGCCGCGATACATCGTAGTTTTACGCCTGCGTATACGTCGTAGTTTTACGCCGCGATACATCGTAGTTTTACGCCGCGATACATCGTGGTTTTACGCCGCGATACATCGTAGTTTTACGCTGCGATACATCGTGGTTTTACGCTGCGATACGTTGTAGTTTTACGCCGCGATACATCGTAGTTTTACGCTGCGATACATAGTAGTTTTACGCTGCGATACATAGTAGTTTTACACTGCGATACATCGTGGTTTTACGCTGCGATACATCGTTTTACACTACGATGGTTTTACGCTGCGATACATAGTAGTTTTACACTGCGATACATCGTGGTTTTACGCTGCGATACATCATGGTTTTACGCTGCGATACATAGTAGTTTTACGCTGCGATACATCGTAGTTTTACGCTGCGATACATCGTAGTTTTACGCCGCGATACATCGTAGTTTTACGCTGCGATACATAGTAGTTTTACACTGCGAATACAGTTTTACACTACGAACCCTAGTTTTACGCTGCGATACATCGTAGTTTTACGTCGTAGTTTTACGCTGCGAGATTTTTGTGTTTTGTACATCGTGGTTTTACGCTGCGATACATCGTAGTTTTACGCTGCGATACATCGTAGTTTTACGCTGCGATACATCCTAGTTTTACGCCGCGATACATCGTAGTTTTACGCTGCGATACATCGTAGTTTTACGTCGTAGTTTTACGTCGTAGTTTTACGTCGTAGTTTTACGTCGTAGTTTTACGTCGTAGTTTTACGTCGTAGTTTTACGTCGTAGTTTTACGTCGTAGTTTTACGTCGTAGTTTTACGCCGCGATACGTCGTAGTTTTACGTCGTAGTTTTAAGTCGTAGTTTTAAGTCGTAGTTTTACGTCGTAGTTTTTAATACTATTGATTTTCATTGAAAGGTTGAATTTGTTGTTGGTTTTTAACTAAAAAATTTAATTCAACTCTTTTTAATTTGTAGTCTTTTAAATTCAATATAAATGTTCTTTCCATTGTTTTTTAATAAATATCCAAATGATTTAATTCCATTATTCTTTAAAAAAGTAACATTTCAAAAACAAAGATCCAACATTAGCATCTTCTGCTCCTCAGAGGACCTGCTGAAGGTTGAAGGCGACGACGTGAAGAACTGCGACACCATCACCGCGGCTCATCTCATCAGCGCCGCTCAACAAGGCAACGCCGGCGCCGCCGCCGTCCTGAAGAAAGGTTCCACGTCGCGTCTCCAAGAAAAGACCAGTTCCAACTAAACGTCGTCTCGTTGTTTCCGTCCGCAGCTTCCACGGCTCTGGGCGTCGGCGTCGTCAACGTCCTCCACCTGGTCAACCCCTCCATGGTCGTCCTGTCGGGGGTCCTGGCCTCCGTCTACCTGGAGCCGGTGAAGTCCATCGTCTCCGAGCGGGCGCTCCCGTCCACCAAGAGCGTCGCCGTGGTGACCTCTGACCTGCAGGAGCCGGCGCTGCTGGGCGCGGCCAGCATGGTGCTGGACTACGCAACCAGACGTCTTTATTAAAGATGCTTTTTTCCTTCGCCGGAGATGTTTTTGTACGCCTCGTCACGGCGCCTGCTGGTCGCACGACGCCACTTTTGTTCGGTTTAGAGACGCTTGTACGAATGTCCGTGTAGTCGATAATAAAACTTTATTTAATTTAAATTCTATTTTCAAAAACAAGTGAAGAACAAGATGTTCGTCGACGATCGTTTCCCCGACGGTTTGACCCTCGCGGGCGTTTTTATTGATGCTGAAGGTTCTGGAAACGAATGATTCCAAGAATCGTGAGATGTTTCCAGAATCTTTCGATATTTAATGAAGGTTTTGTGACCAAAGTTTTCGCCAACATTTTGCTGCTAAGAAAAGCCTCGACGACCCTTTTTATCGCACACTACGTTATTTAAGCTTCCGGGACAAACGACGGATCAAGACATTATGGGCTTAAAATGTTTATATCATGTGTCGGTAAACATTCTCTTCCCGTGTTTATTTAATGTTTACACATGTTTGTGTAACGACCACTCAAGTGTACTTCGGACATTTAATTTCACTGGTGTCACGGTCCAAATAAAGGTGTTTTTGGTCCAAATAAAGGTGTTTTTGGTCCAAATGAATGTGTTTTTGGTCCAAATTAATATGTTTCTGTTCCAAATTAAGGTGTTTCTGTTCCAAATTAAGGTGTTTTTGGTCCAAATTAAGGTGTTTTTGGTCCAATTTAATGTGTTTTTGGTCCAAACTAAGGTGTTTTTGGTCCAAATTAAGGTGTTTTTGGTCCAAATTAATATGTTTCTGGTCCAAATTAAGGTGTTTTTGGTCCAAATTAATGTTTTTGGACCAAATTAAGGTGTTTCTGGTCCAAATTAATGTTTTTGGTCCAAATTAATGTTTTTTTGGTCCAAATTAATGTTTTTGGACCAAATTAAGGTGTTTTTGGACCAAATTGAGGTGTTTTTCGTCCAAATGAATGTGCTTTTCGTCAAAATTAATGTGCTTTGGTCCAAATTAAGGTGTTTTTCAGTCACACAGAAACTGATAAAATATATGATCAATGTATACACTGAGAAAATTTAATTAACATGTTTTATTTATATTTAGCGAAATCTAGTACTAACTTGAATCACTAATCGTGTTTTTCCAAGAATATATTTGTAAGTATTCAAGACTCAGGTGAACCTGTTCAGGTGTGACGTAAATCATTGATGACGACACAAGAGAACCCGGAAGCACGAAAAACTTGCATAATTAACAATGAATTATTTACGTCTTGAATAAAATATAAAAACTTTTAATGTAGTCAATATTTAAAATTGGTTAGTATAAAAAATAAATTAAATTGGAAGATAAAGTAGGAGCTTTTTTAAAGAACGGTTCTGATCACGGGACTCGAATCCGTCCCGATTGGTCGCCGCCATCTTGTCCTCCGCCTGCCATTGGCTCCCCTCGACGTCACTCACAGAGTCCTCGCACGTGATTGGCCTCTCTCCTAAACCGTTACCGCTCGCCCCTCCCCCTCCTCCAGTCCGTCCTGCTTCCTCCTCGACATTTTATTCGCAGACGTTCATTTTTTCTTCTCCCAGAAGATCCTCGTCTTTCTTCTCGACAAACACTCGTGAAAGAATCGATCTAAACATGGATGACTTCGACATGGTCAACGCACCGAACGGCGGCACCGGCGCGGACGAGGATCCCGCGGCCGCGTTCCTGGCCCAGCAGGAGAGCGAGATCGCGGGCATCGAGAACGACGAGGGCTTCAGTATCCTGGACAGTGGAGACGTGCCTTCGTCTCTGGCGGAGTCCAGCGGTAACGAAGCCATGTTTGTCTTTGAAGTCTCTTGACTGACGGCTCAAGGTCGAAGCTTAAAAACCTGCGAAGCCTCGTTTGTTGTTTAACCTTTTTTTATTTATTTATTTAAAAACCTACATGTCTTGAAACGACCAGAATTATCGTCGAATCGTTGTTGTTTTTGTTTTTTAATTTCGTATCGATATCGAAACTCTCGGAAATGAATGAAGCGAGAGATGACAGCATCACTTCCGGTTAGCTTTAGCTAGCACCGATGCTAATGCCGTTTTACGCGAAACGACCTTTGACCACGTTTACCGTTTCCTTATGAAACTAGTTGTATTATCGTCATTTTTAAAAGCGTTTTTACTACATCGTACGTGCGTTTAATGTCGAAATATAAGCGTGTTTGTTTGTGTTTGGCTGGTTTAAAGGAGGCTCTGTTTGCTAGCATGTCAGTCTGGTGCAGACGGAAATACTTTTTTTTAATTATTCATCTTCAAACTTATCAACAAACTTATTTAAAATGATAAAATGATTGGATTGTGCATGTTTCTATTACTGTACTCGTATATCCACGGATGTTTTTTTTTTGTTTTTTCACTCGTGGTTTTTGTGTTGTTCTTACTTTATTTAAACGCTATATTGACAAATATTACTTGGTAAAATGGATTTAACGCTTTTTAAATTGATTGTAAAAAGGACTTAAACGTAAATAAAGAAACTACTTAAGATGTTTCAATTAAAAATGTATTTAATTCTATCTCATCCAACACAACGATTTTACGGTTGATATAATCCATGTTTAAGTCTCTTGTTCTTCTCACCCACAGATGGAGTGATCAATGGAGACTTTCACGGGGTAATGAAGTTCATTCTTTTCTTGTTTTCTAGTAAAACCTGAGGCTGTTTTTTTTTTTCTTCAACTTGTGAAACGTAAGAATCCTGTGAAAACTGCTGACCTCGTTGTTATTTGACACAAAACCCAGAACTTGTAATTTGAGCGGCTCGTATATCTCAAGGTCAACAATGTTTGCCTTTTTTTTAACTCTTTTGTTTAAATGAACATCCTGTTAGTTTTGTGTCCAACGAAGTCTCTGGTGCAACTTCCTCTTCTCCTGCTGCTGACGCTGCAACGTTCATCTGCACCGTCAGGACTTTAGAGCTCGGACTCTTTGGCAAAATGTTCTTGAATCGTAACCTTTGACCTCTTGTGAAAAATATTCTCTTATTCATACGATAAGCTTTGGTTCCAGGAGAGCAACGGGCCCTCGGACGCGTACGCTGCCATCTCCACCGCCGACCGCCTGCAGGCCGAACCCGAGAGTCTGCGCAAGTGGAGGGAGGAGCAGAGCGAGCGGCTGGAGGTTCTGGGTAAGAACCCGGAAGGATCCGATGGTCCATCGGAGTTTGTTTGACTGTTTGTGTTTCTGACCCGCAGACGATAACTCCCGCCAGCAGGAGCACGAGTGGAAGGACAAGGCCAAGGTGGAGCTGGAGGAGTGGCACGCCCGGCAGAACGAGCAGCTGGAGAAAACCAAAGCCAACAACAGGTACCGACCCGACGGAACCGGGTCCGGACTTAGTCGCGTTAATAACTCGGTCGCCGGCAGGTTAGATGAGAAAACACAACGAGGTGAAGCTCAGTGTTGATGCTGAAGAAGTTCTTCATCTGGATGATCTTCTGAATGAGTTTAGTACTCTTTCACGCCAGTGTCTCAAATCACACCCTCCTCTTAGTATACTAGAAGTTAGTGTGCATCAGGATAGTGTACGTACTAACTAGTAACTAATCCTCCACAGATAGTATGTCTCAAATCAAACTCTGCTGCTACACACTAACAGGAAATGACGCGACAGCTTCTTCTTCTACTACTATTTAAGGAGGATTTTAAAACAGCTGTAGGAACACTATCGCCACCTGCTGGCAGCACGTTTGGATCAATAAATATGAGAAATATTGGCGAAATATTTACGCCGATATCAGCAGCGAAGACGTGTCGCCCTCCTACTGCTGCTGAAAATATACCTGTATGTATGTATGTATGTATATATATATATATATATATATATATATATGACGTAACTTCTGTTTACAACGTCACTAAGATGGAGTCGTTTAGTGTAGAAAGTCATTCGATCCATACTCAGTTTTGTTTGCGTTTTTAGTGACAATTTAGTGTGTATGGAGCCCTACATTAGATACTAAGAATTGAGACTCACTTGTACACTAAAAATACTAAGTTAAAGTACACATGTGTGCGATTTGAGACCCAACCCTGGTGTTCTTTTCTGAGTTCATACCTGATCGTCTCTTGCTTGGGAAAATCTTTCATGTCATTTGTCTGGGAATGTTGTGGGAAAAACATCCCAACGTTGTGGGTTTAAATCCATGAGTGTTTTCTGTTCGACAAGAGGTTCAGGTTCACGAGTTTATCATCACATCGAGTTATTCATATTTAATATCATTCAACTTCACTCAAAAAATAAAAGAAATGAAGGAAAGAATACTGTAATTTCTGGACGATAAAATGCTGCCGAGGCTTAGATACGATGGTGCGGCTTATCTGTAGGTTTTTCAAAAGGCCTGCAGGTGGCGCTCTAGCATGAAGCGAAGAGAAGGATGCCGTTGGCAAACTACATTTGTGTGTAAATGTTTTTTATTTTAGATTTAGTTTGTGCAGCTCTATAGTCCAGAAGTTATTGTGTAACAATAAAATGTGGGACAAAAAGTGACGACAATACAACACACCTCAATCGTACACGTTACCTGGTTCGTTGGAAACAAAACCATGATAACTTCTAACTTCCTCGAAGTTCAAGTTACCATGGTTACATGCGCTTTAGGACGTTCCATAATTTATGACCTTCATGAACGTCTTTTGTCTGCTTGTCAATCAAGTCGTCACTAAAAAGTGAATGTTTGATAACAAATAACACTTTTGTCTCCTGACTCTTCCCTCTCTCTCTCTTTCTTTCTCTCTCTCTCTCTCTCTCTCTTTCTCTTCCTGCTCTCGACCCGGATGTTTGTCCAGGGTTCTGGACGAGGACTTCTACAAACAACCCTTCTCTGAACTCATTGGTTATGTGTATGTTCCTTCAACTAACATCTCACGTTTGTCTTTGATACCGAAGTCTTGACTCGATCAATAAGTGTCGCGTCGTCTCTGAGGCGCGAGTTAATGAAATACTTTGTTGACTTGATGATAAAGAAGAAGAGAGTAGAAGAAAAACATACAACATTCTTTCGTTTCACACTTTTGTAAATTGCCAAAAATTATCCATTTTGTTCCACCACTGGACACCAGAGGGAGCCAAAAACACTGTTTATAATCCTACAGACTAGTTAAATTGTCTAATATAGACAATAATCTTTGATTCTGCGAATTTAAGAACAGACAATTTAATGGAAGCGAGAAAAAAACTATTTAAATTAAACCGTGTATCTGGATCAAATATACAAAATATAGTGATAGTGTAGTAACAAGTATATATGTATAATACTAATATATACTAATATATATAATAATAATAATAAAGTTTTACCTTACCTTATGTGTAGTATTGTCCAGTACTTAACTCTGGTGTTATGATAGTGTAGTAACAAGTATATATGTATAGTATTGTCCAGTACTTGACTCTGGTGTTGTGATAGTGTAGTAACAAGTATATATGTGTAGTATTGTCCAGTACTTGACTCTGGTGTTGTGATAGTGTAGTAACAAGTATATATGTGTAGTATTGTCCAGTACTTGACTCTGGTGTTGTGATAGTGTAGTAACAAGTATATATGTGTAGTATTGTCCGGTGTTTACAGATCACATGACTCTTGACAAAGTCGTAACTGCTTTCATTTGTTTTAAAAACCAGTGTGTGTGAATGGCTGTCTAAAGCACTACCGAATTTCCCCTCGCGGGACTAATAAGGGATTCTAAAAAAAAAAAAAAAAAAATAACAAAATATGTCCAAACATCAGCTTTAAACGCTGCTGGACTCACTGTATCCTCTCGTCCTCAGTCATCTACCATCTAGAGGCCGGCAGTTTGTAAACAGAAAAAAAATTTTAATTTTAAACACGCTTAAATAAAATAAAAATAAATAATAATAATGAAAATAAAATATGATTTGAGCGTTAATAGTTAAATCTATAAAGTATGTTTACATCGAGATACAGTATCGTGGAAAATAGTGCGATATGTCGGCCATGTTTGTGTCTGAAGCGTTAAGTGTTTTTCCTCCAGTAGTTCCTGATGTTTCTGTGAATGGTTTGGTTCGGACGCTTCACTCGCGGTGACTTTATACTTGAATTATAATTATAGTAATAATTAAATAATTAAAAAACTTTGTTACTCCGCGAGTTAAGAACGATCCGAACCAAACATTCACACAGAACTGATTCTCTTTCATAACTTCATCGTCTCTAATCTTGTGAAACTGTTTCTCTCTCTTTTTCTTTTCCAACGCTGCTCCCAGCACTCACATTAACCACCCTTGCTACCGCCTCGAACAGTTAAGTATCGCCATCGACGGGTTTTTTTCAACTACAGTATTTTCCTTGGTTTTATTCTGTTTCAGTTCAAATATTCTATTCTAGTCTTGAAGCAACATTTTTATGTTATTTTCTTCATGTTTGTTGTGAAAAATGGTTTAATTTTGATCAGTTTTGACTCGGAAGAATCTCTAGATTGAGATTATCTTGTTTACGTGGCGTCGGGCAACAGTTTTCACGACATGCAGTTACTTTGTTCTAACACCAGGGGCTCCATAAACCATATGTTACGACCTGCGTATTGTTGCTTTAATCGTATTTTATTTTCTATTCATAGAAAAATTTAACTGTGATAGTGTTGAAGGTTTTTTAGAATAAAATAATTGGTATTTAAAGTTTAATTTACTCAATACTTTTATTTATCAAAAGGTGAATTTATAATAATAATATATATTATAATTAATTTTTAATTTTCTTTTTTTTACGCATTTAATGATATTTATTCAATGATTTCTTCGTTAAAGGTTAAATATGTTGTTTTTGTTGAGTTTGAAGCAGCAGTTCTGTGTCGATCGTAGCTCAGTGCTCTGTTAGTAATGCCTGGTGTCGCTACTAACCTATTATACCAGCATTTTATATCCAGTTTAAAAGACTTTAAAATATGGAATTGAAAAAAAATGTTATTTTTATTATAAAACTAAACTCTATTTGTAAATATATATACATATATATATGTATATATATATGTACTGTATGTGTATTTGAATTATTTCATAAAAAGAATCCTTGACGTCCGCACGAGTCGGTTCTAAAGCCGCGAGAGTCGTCCTCTGACTCGTCCTCTGACTCGTCCTCTGACTCGTCCTCCTCTTCATCCTCCTTCATCTTCTTCTTCTCCCTCGTCCTCCTCAGGGCGGCCGAGGAGGCCATGATCTCCGACCTGGACGAGAACAATCCTGGCACCGAGTGGGAGCGAGTGGCTCGACTCTGCGACTTCAACCCCAAGTCCAGCAAGCAGTCCAAGGACGTGTCGCGCATGCGTTCGGTCCTGATCTCCCTGAAGCAGTCGCCGCTCGTCCGCTAGAGCCTCCTCTTCCTCCTTCTTCTCCTCTTTCTTCTCCTCCATCATTCCATCACCTCCTCCCAGCCCAGCAGGTCTCGAGGTCACTCGTGACGTCTCTACACTAAAAGGGAAAAAGCGTTGACGTTTGCACGGGGTCTCCTTCAGGCCCCCCCGCCCCCCAAAAAAACCCTGTGTCGCCCCTGAACACGCCGTCCGTGTGCGACGGTTCGATTCCTGGCGTCGTCATCATTCGTTTCAAGGACCAAACTCTGACTCGTCGTGTTGAATTTTCTCAGTCTATGCATTTTATTTCCTCCCGACCGGCCTCGTCCAATCAGAGACGAGGCTCCCAGTCCAGTCATTACAAGGTGTGTGTGTGTCTGCGTGTGTTTGTGTGTGTCTGTGTGTGTGTGCGTGTGTGTACCCGTGTACATATACAGAAGGTGGATATATAAACAGAATATTAAAGATGTACTTGAGGAACAGCTGTCGCTCCATCAACGCATGTTCACTGTTTGATTTCAATGTCAGTAAAAGACTTGACGTCGACTCTGTTGTCGTGTTTTCATTTCATCACAAGTTGACACTTTATTTTTAATAGTTTAACTCGTGTCTTGAAAAGTTGAATCTGGTTTAAAAATCTAATATTTTTAAATGTTTTACAGAGTTTAAGTTTCTTTTTCCAACATATATATTTTAGTGAATTGTTTCTTAAATTGTAGTATTTTACATCCATTTAAAAAATATATGACGGAATATTTAATGTTATTATATGTATTTATAATATCAAACAACTTTTTTTTTTTATTAAATATTTGCTAATTTAACCTTTTAATATACAAAGGATTGAATTAAAAGATTCACGTATTTAATAAATTGAAAAAATGATCAATAATCATTGAAACACTTCTAACTTCTGACGCAATCTCAGAGCGCCCTCCTGTGGTCGAGCCTGTGATGACGTCAGTGACACGCGGCAGGTCACACGCGAACTAACCGTTAACTTTTAGTTGTTTGTTCAGGATCTTGTTTGACTTGTTCTGTTCAAAGTTCGATCTTTGAAGTCGGGAAAGATGACGTGTGTGTGTTGACGTTCAGGGCGTGTTGTTGAACTATAGGGTGTGTGTGTGTGTGTTTTATATCGTTTCAACTGCTTGAAGTTTAAAAAAAAAAAACAGCGGAAAATTCCATTAAATTTAGCTTGTTTAGCATTAGCATCGTGACCTTTGAACTCAATCATACACGGAGGTGATGCAGGAAGTAGTTAAAACAAATACTATTACTAATACTATTTTAAAAAAAGGTATAATAGGTTTCTAAAGTATTTTTTTTATTCTTCTTTAAATAAACTATAATAGCATTTTCTTAAAAATCTTTCTTAAAATCATCTGTTTGTCACGTCAGATAAATAAAAACGTTGAACATTAAACGCTCGTTAAACCAAATGATGTTTGAATAAAAAACAAGTCGAACAAGTTTCGTGAATAAATTGTATTTCTTTTCTCTTCCAGGCGCCTGCCTGGGCGTGACGTATGCGGAAGTCCGGACACGTCTCTAGTGATCGAGGGGTTGTTGCGCTGAAAGTCTTCCGGGTTCTTCTCCACTCGTTCACTTCGATCATTCATTCCTTCTTCGTGATTTTTGTTGTCTTTTGAGCCAAAAAATGCCTTTAAACTTCGAGCTGTGTCCGGGTCGCATGATCGGCTCAGATCACCCGTGTTTCGTCATCGCAGAGATCGGTCAGAACCACCAGGGAGACATCGAGATCGCGAAGAAGATGATCCAAATGGTGAAGGTGAGAAGAAGAAGAATGTTTATAATAATAATAATAACAAAGCATGACAGAAGTTCACTTTAATATCAAACCAAATTAAACTGCAGTTGGTTTAAAACGCGACACTTGTTTTAAATCCATGACTTCTCGTGACATTTTAAATCAAAACTGTTTAAATTAAATTCTAAATGTATTTAATTCTTCAACTTCTCAAAGTGAAATCTAAAATAAATATATGTGTATTTTATTGGCAAGAAAATGGATGACATCATCAGAATCATAAAACATTAAACCAAAGTAAAAGAAAAGCACGAATTTGTTGTTGTGTTCGTTCAACGAATGAAATAAAATAATACTAAATAAGTTTCTCTTTGATTAAAGTGAAATGTTGAGGTGCTAATAAAACACTAAATGAATGAGCAAATATCTTCCTTAACACAAAATAAAATACACGTTATATTGTTGAATTAAAAACTAAAATAATATATAAAAAAAATAAAACGAGGAACACAAGAGAAATCAACTGATATAGATATTTATAAAATTAATAATAAATAAATAAATGTTAAATACAATCAAGAAACGCAAAGTAAATAACGGTATATAGTTAATCAAAAAATAAATAGAGTACAAAATGACAAAAATAAGGATCTCAAAAGGAATAAACTGTGTATATAGTTAATTAAAAATTAAGTTAATGAAGAAAAACAACAAAAATAAGGATCTCAAAAGGTATAAAAGGTATTAACTGTATATAGTTATTTAAAAATAATTTAAAAAAAGGATCTCAAAGGGAATAAACTGTATATAGTTATTTAAAAATAATAAAAAATGATCTCAAAAGGAATAAACTGTATATAGTTAATGTAAAAAATAAGGATCTCAAAAGTAATAAACTGTATATAATAATAATAATAATAATAAACTTATATTTTCTAACAGGGACACTTACACCATTCACACACTGATGGGAGTATATAGTTAATGTAAAAAAATAAAGAATAAAAAAAAGATCTAAAAAGGAATAAACTGTATATAGTTAATGTAAAAAAATAAAGAATAAAAAAATAGATCTCAAAATAAATAAACTCTATATAGTTAATGTAAAAAAAATTAAGAATAAAAAAAAGATCTAAAAAGGAATAAACTGTATATAGTTAATGTAAAAATAAAAATAAGGATCTGAAAAGGAATAAACTGTATATAGTTAATTAAAACGAAGGAAAACCAAAAATAACACCTGAAAAAATCCACTGTCCTCGTATCACGTCTATAAAGTGTCATAAACCGTAGTCGACCATAAAGACGTTTCTTATTGCGTTGATTCGTTTGGATCATAGGTGGAGAAAATTCCTTCAATTTTCAAAATCAAACGCCCTCCAAACATCCGATCAACTGCAGATAATGACGAACAAAGAAACCAGTAATTAAGTGAAAGAACATTTTGTCGTCAGGACTGCGGCGCCGACTGTGCCAAGTTCCAGAAGAGCGAGCTGGAGTACAAGTTCAACAAGAAGGCTCTGGAGCGTCCCTACACCACCAAGAACTCCTGGGGGCCGACCTACGGGGACCACAAGCGCTTCCTGGAGTTCAGCCACGAGCAGTTCAAGGAGCTGCAGGCGTTCGCCGATAAGATCGGGATCTTCTTCACGGCGTCGGGCATGGACGAGGTGAGCGACGAGGCGAGGGTTCCTTTGGTCTCGGGTCGTTCTCACCGGTGGTTTTCTCCGGGCGTAGATGGCGGTCGAGTTCCTGGACGAGCTCAACGTGCCGTTCTTCAAGGTCGGTTCCGGAGACACCAACAACTTCCCGTACCTCACCAAGACGGCCAAGAAAGGTATGTTGTGGATGTCGTGAACTTTTTCATTTAAACAATTCTAGCTGCATTTAAATAAAAAAAAGGATAAATAAAAGGTTATTGCGCCGCACATACATACAAGTGTCTTGAAGCTGTTACTAAACGACGGCGACTCCACAGGTCGTCCTATGATCGTGTCCAGTGGGATGCAGTCCATGGAGACGATGCGTGAAGTCTACAAGACCGTCAAAGAACACAACCAGAACTTCGCCATCCTGCAGTGCACCAGCACGTACCCTCTGGCGCCCGAAGACGTCAACCTCCGCGTGATCTCGGTGAGTGTTTGGAAACCATCACCTCCGACGTGTCTGATGGTTTCCTGTGGTCTGTGTCTCCAGGAGTACCAGAAGGAATTCCCCGACATCCCCATCGGGTACTCCGGGCACGAGTCCGGAACCAGCATCACTCTGGCGGCCGTCGCTCTGGGCGCCAAAGTGGTGGAGCGTCACGTCACGCTGGACAAGACCTGGAAGGGAAGCGACCACGAGGCGTCGCTGGATCCCAACGAGCTGCGCGAGCTGGTCAGTTCCATCCGTTTGGTGGAGGCGTCTCTTGGCTCCGGCGTCAAGAGGATGCTGCCCTGTGAGAAGCTTTGTCACGAGAAGGTGAGTGGTTCAGATCCAGAGAGCCCCATCTAGAGAGGACAGTGTGTCATGAAGCCTCATCAACTGTTTCATGAAGCCTCATCAACTGTTTCATGAAGCCTCATCAGCTGTTTCATGTAGCCTCATCAAATGTTTCATGAAGCCTCATCAACTGCATCATGAAGCCTCATCAACTGTTTCATGAAGCCTCAACTGTTTCATGAAGACTCATCAACTGTAACATGAAGCCTCATCAGCTGTTTCATGTAGCCTCATCAAATGTTTCATGAAGCCTCATGAACTGTTTCATGAAGCCTCATCAAGTGTTTCGTAATGCCTCATCAACTGTTTCATGAAGCCTCATCAGCTGTTTCATGTAGCCTCATCAAATGTTTCATGAAGCCTCATCAACTGCATCATGAAGCCTCATCAACTGTTTCATGAGGGCCTCATCAGCTGTTTCATGTAGCCTCATCAAATGTTTCATGAAGCCTCTTCAACTGTTTCATGAAGCCTCAACTGTTTCATGAAGACTCATCAACTGTATCATGAAGCCTCATCAGCTGTTTCATGTAGCCTCATCAAATGTTTCATGAAGCCTCATGAACTGTTTCATGAAGCCTCATCAAGTGTTTCATAAAGCCTCATCAACTGTTTCATGAAGCCTCATCAACTGCATCATGAAGCCTCATCAAGTGTTTCATAAAGCCTCATCAACTGTTTCATGAAGCCTCATCAACTGTTTCATGAAGCCTCATCAACTGTTTCATGAAGCCTCATCAACTGTAAGCTCTTGTTTCATGAAGCCTCATCAACTGTATCATGAAGCCTCATCAACTGTTTCATGAAGCCTCATCAACTGTTTCATGAAGCCTCATCAACTGTTTCATGAAGCCTCATCAACTGTTTCATGAAGCCTCATCAACTGTTTCATGAAGCCTCATCAGCTGTTTCATGTAGCCTCATCAAATGTTTCATGAAGCCTCATCAACTGTTTCATGAAGCCTCATCAACTGTTTCATGAAGCCTCATCAACTGTTTCATGAAGCCTCATCAACTGCATCATGAAGCCTCATCAAGTGTTTCATGAAGCCTCATCAACTGTATCATGAAGCCTCATCAACTGTTCCATGAAGCCTCATCAACTGTTTCATGAAGCCTCATCAACTGTTTCAACTGATTTCCTTCCTTTTCATCTCTTTGTTCCTGCAGTTGGGCAAGACTGTGGTGGCGCAGGTGAAGATCCCGAAAGGAACCGCCCTGACCCCAGAGCACCTGACCGTGAAGGTGGCCGAGCCCATGGGCGTCCCGGCCCAGGACATCTTCAAGCTGGAGGGGATGGTGGCGACTGCAGACATAGAGGAGGACGAGAGCATCTTGTACAAGGACCTGGAACCCAAAGCTTAGAGCGGATCTTCGCCTCAAACTCTTTCTACTCTGGGACTAGTCTCTGGGAATCAGTGCCAATCTCTTCTGGTCTCACTTTAATTCTGGGCCTTTCTTGAACCTCATCACCTCGTACTCTTGTGCAAGGAGTTGCACCTGCAACCACGCCAGCTGAATCATGGTGAATAAACTACTGTAAATGTTTAAATCCTTTCTTTATCGTTTCACTTTCACCTCAACAGCTTCTGCAAAATGAGGACGATGCTTCGAGAAGCGTCGTCAGCGCATCACGAATGCTAACTAGCATTGTTAGCGACAAACTAGCAAGTTCCTTATATAATACATTTGTTGAAACCAAGGTTTAAATTTAAACACAACAATGTTTTTAAAGCTCATGAACTGAACTTAATGATGTTGATGCTAAATTTAAAACATACATTTATGGTATCTTTGGGGTCGCTATCTTCGTGTGCGAGATTTCAAAGTTATGAACTTCCTGTCCAGCAGGAAGTAGCTTTCAAGGTTGACATTTGGTTAAAGGAAAAATCAAATGTTTCCAAAATAAATTATCTTTGTTACACAAACTTCTCTTTTTTTTGATTCATGAGAGACGACATAAGAGATGACATAAGAGACGACATAAGAGATGACATGAGACGACATGAGAGACGACATGAGAGACGACATATGAGACGACATAAGAGACAGATGCACATGAGACGACATGATACGACATGAGACGACATAAGAGATGCCATGAGAGACGACATAAGAGATGCCATGAGGACGACATAAGAGACGACATGAGAGACGACATAAGAGATGACATGAGACGACATAACAGACAACATGAGACGACATAAGAGACGACATGAGACGACATGAGACGACATAAGAGACGACATGAGACAGACATAAGAGATGCAGAGACGACATAAGAGATGACATGAGAGACGACATAAGAGATGACATGAGAGACGACATGAGAGACGACATAAGAGATGACATGAGAGACGACATAAGAGATGACATGAGAGACGACATAAGAGACGACATGAGAGACGACATGAGACGACATAAGAGACGACAATGATAGACGACATGAGAGACGACATAAGAGATGACATGAGAGACGACATAAGAGACGACATAAGAGATGCGACATAAGAGACAGATGAGAGACGACATGAGAGATGACATGAGAGATGACATAAGAGACGACATAAGAGATGACATGAGAGACGACATAAGAGATGACATAAGAGACGACATAAGAGATGACATGAGAGACGACATAAGAGATGACATAAGAGACGACATGAGAGACGACATAAGAGATGACATGAGAGACGACATAAGAGATGCCATGAGAGACGACAAGAGATGACACAAAGAGACGACATGAGACACGACATGAGACGACATGAGAGACGACATAAGAGATGACATGAGAGACGACATAAGAGATGACATGAGACGACATGAGAGACGACATAAGAGATGACATAAGAGACGACATAAGAGATGACATAAGAGACGACATAAGAGACGACATGAGAGACGACATGAGAGACGACATAAGAGATGACAGACGACATGAGACGACATGAGACGACATAAGAGATGCCATGAGAGAGACGACATGAGAGCTGACATGAGAGACGACATGAGACATGAGACACATGAGAGACGACATGAGAGACGACATAAGAGAGAGCCCGACATAAGAGACGACATAAGAGACGACATGAGAGACGACATAAGAGATGACATGAGACGACATAAGAGATGACATGAGACGACATGAGAGACGACATAAGAGATGACATGAGAGACGACATAAGAGATGCCATGAGACGACATGAGAGACGACATAAGAGATGACATGAGAGACGACATAAGAGATGACATGAGAGACGACATGAGAGACGACATAAGAGACGACATAAGAGACGACATAAGAGACGACATGAGAGACGACATAAGAGATGCCATGAGAGACGACATGAGAGACGACATAAGAGATGACATGAGAGACGACATGACAGACGACATGACAGACGACATGATACGACATGAGACGACATGAGAGACGACATAAGAGATGACATGAGAGACGACATAAGAGATGACATAAGAGACGACATGACAGAGACGACTAAGAGACGACATAAGAGACGACATAAGAGACACGAAACATAAGAGATGACATGAGAGACGACATAAGAGATGACATAAGAGACGACATAAGAGACGACATAAGAGATGACATGAGACGACATGAGAGACGACATGAGAGATGACATAAGAGACGACATAAGAGATGACATAAGAGACGACATAAGAGATGACATGAGAGACGACATAAGAGACGACATGAGAGACGACATAAGAGATGCCATGAGAGACGACATAAGAGATGACATGAGACGACATAAGAGATGACATGAGACGACATAACAGACGACATGATACGACATGAGACGACATAAGAGACGACATGATACGACATGAGACGACATAAGAGATGCCATGAGAGACGACATAAGAGATGACATGAGAGACGACATAAGAGAGACATAAGAGAGACATAAGAGAGACATAAGAGAGACATAAGAGAGACATAAGAGAGACATAAGAGAGTCATAAGAGAGACATAAGAGAGACATAAGAGAGACATAAGAGAGACATAAGAGAGACATAAGAGAGACATAAGAGACGACATAAGAGATGACATGACATGAGAGACAAGACATAAGAGATGACATGAGAGACGACATAAGAGATGACATGAGAGACGACATAAGAGACGACATAAGAGATGACATGAGACGACATAACAGACGACATGAGACGACATGAGACGACATAAGAGACGACATGATACGACATGACACGACATAAGAGATGCCATGAGAGACGCCATGAGAGACGACATAAGAGATGCTCATGAAATCATTAGACGACACATGAGCGCTCATGCATCATGAGACGACATAAGAGATGACATAAGAGACGACATAAGAGATGACATGGCGACCACATAAGAGATGACCCATGAGCACACATAAGAGATGACATTATATGAAAGACGACATAAGAGACGACATCAAGAGACCGACATAAGTGACGACATAAGAGACGACATAAGAGATGACATGAGAGATGACATAAGAAGACGACATGAGATGACATAGACGCATGAGCCATATCACACATAAGAGATCATACATAAGAGAACATGAACAAAGACGACACATGAGAGATGCCATAAGAGATGACATGAGAGACGACATAAGAGATGACATGAGACGACATACATGACACAGCGAAGAGACGACATAAGAGATGACATGAGACGACATAAACATAAGAGATGACATGAGAGTCACATGACACACTACAGAGTGACATAAGAGACGACATAAGAGATGACATAAGAGACATGACATGAGAGACGACATGATGACGACATGATAGACGACATAAGAGATGACATGAGACGACATAAGAGATGACATGAGAGACGACATAAGAGACGACATGATACAACATAAGACGACATGAGACGACATAAGAGATGACATGATGAGACGACATGAGAGACGACATCAGACTCTTACAAGATTCACTGACATAACATGAGATTCACATAAGCTCTACATGATCAGACATTAAGACGTCTCATGAGAGACATCATGACATAAGAAAGTCGTTTCATGCATCTCTTAAGTCGTCACATGTCATACTCATGTAGTCACATAAGAGACGACATGAGACGTCGACATAGAGACGACTTAAGAGCGCATAGAGACGACATAAGAGATCCCATGAGAGACCATAAGAGATGTCATGAGACGAGAGACATGTCGTATGTTATGTGTCTCATGGCATCTCTTAAGAGATCATCATGACGTCTCATGTCGACTTTATAAGAGATGACATGAGACAGACATCTTAATCAGACGTCATGATCGACATGGCACATAGAGACGCTGTCATGGCATCTCTTATAAGAGTCACATGAGACGACATAAGAGATGCATGTCGTCTCTTATGCCGTCTCTCATGTCGTCTCATGTCATCTCTTATGTCGTATCTTATGTCATCTCTCATGTCGTCTCTCATGTCATCTCTTATGTCGTCTATCAAGTCGTATCATGTCATCTCACATAAGAGTCGATATCATGTCGACTGTGACATGAGTCGTCTCTCATGAGTCTCATGTCATCTCTTATGTCGTCTCTCATGGCATGATATGACAGGAGAGACGACATAAGAGATGACATGAGACGACATAACAGAGACGACATGATACGACATGAGAGACGACATAAGAGATGACATGAGACGACATAAGAGACGACATAAGAGATGACATGATATGACAGGAGAGACGACATAAGAGATGACATGAGACGACATAACAGACGACATGATACGACATGAGAGATGACATGAGACGACATGAGAGACGACATAAGAGATGACATGAGAGACGACATGAGAGACGACATAAGAGACGACATGATACGACATGAGACGACATAATAGATGCCATGAGAGACGACATGAGAGACGACATGATACGACATGAGAGATGACATGATACGACATGAGAGACGACATAAGAGACGACATAAGAGATGACATGAGACGACATGATAGACGACATAAGAGATGACATGAGACGACATGAGAGACGACATAACAGACGACATGATACGACATGAGAGATGACACTTAAATTCATGCGCAAATTACCTACAAAAATAAAAATGTGTGAATTATTGGATAAAGAAAATCAAACTTTATTTGTCAAACATTTTTTAATCAATGAAATATTAAAAACAAAACAATAACAAACATTTAAAGTGTTAAATTCAAGCATCAATATTCTGATGATTTACTTCCACATACTTCCTTTGATTCTGAGAAACAAGGATCTGCAGCTGAAACTCTCAATAATCTCGCTCTCCGGGGACGAGAGGACGTTCCGTGAAGATTATGAAATCAAGTCTGGCCGATAGATCCGAGGTGGAGGAGGAACTTAATCCTGGCGGTGTCTGGAGAGAGTCACCACAGATATGGAGCTCATTTCTGCAGCTGCTGCCCCCGGCTTGCTGGGAACGTCTCACTCCTGACCCTGAGTCGGGAGTTTTCTGTTTGATAAATGCAAACTGATCATAGACATCATTTCAGAACCATTTCCTGAATCTTCCGACAAGATTACGAAACCTTCGTTGACGGCGAGTGTGGAATGGGTTCGATTCCCGACTAAGCGCCGCTCACAGGGTCTTCTGCAGACCGGCGTCCGAGAGAGCGGCTATTCCCGGCGCTAGCTTTAGTCGCTAAGCTCCTGCTGATCCTCGCCGTCGGGAGCAAAGGTCTCCGTCTCCTTGACCTGTGTCGAAATATCTTCATCTTCGAACGTAAACAATAATATGTTGCATTAATGATGAATGATAAAAACAACATTAAAATCAAATCAAGATTTTTCTTTTTGTTCAGGAACCATCAGCAGATTCTGATCCACAGACCTCAGAGCCCCGAGCTGGGGTGTAAGTCTGGATCAGATCACTGATGGAAGGTCTGACCATGAATAGATCTGAAAGTAAGAACCAGAATTTTAAAATGATCCTGAAAGAAACTGGAAGCCGGTGAAGAGTTTGAAGGAGAAATGTGAGTTCTTCTACTAGAGCAGCCAGTGAAGAGTTTGAAGGAGAAATGTGAGTTCTTCTACTAGAGCAGCCAGTGAAGAGTTTGAAGGAGAAATGTGAGTTCTTCTACTAGAGCAGCCAGTGAAGAGTTTGAAGGACAAATGTGAGTTCTTCTACTAGAGCAGCCAGTGAAGAGTTTGAAGGAGAAATGTGAGTTCTTCTACTAGAGCAGCCAGTGAAGAGTTTGAAGGACAAATGTGAGTTCTTCTACTAGAGCAGCCAGTGAAGAGTTTGAAGGACAAATGTGAGTTCTTCTACTAGAGCTGTCAACGAAGACTTTTAAACATCAAATATCGTCTGAAGTCCTGCGAGAAGGTGTCGCCGGTGATTAGTCTTCAAAGTGACCCCGAGAGAAAGTGACCACTTCATTCACGGGTTAATAGGATGAGAGCGGCAGCAGGTGATGAGAGGGTTTACCTGGTGGGTCTTACCTGGTGGGTCTTACCTGTTGGGTCTTACCTCGTGGGTCTTACCTGGTGGGTCTTACCTGTTGGGTCTTACCTCGTGGGTCTTACCTGGTGGGTCTTACTTGGTGGGTCTTACCTGGTGGGTCTTACCTCGTGGGTCTTACCTGGTGGGTCTTACCTGTTGGGTCTTACCTCGTGGGTCTTACCTGGTGGGTCTTACTTGGTGGGTCTTACCTGGTGGGTCTTACCTGGTGGGTCTTACCTGGTGGGTCTTACCTGTTGGGTCTTACCTCGTGGGTCTTACCTGGTGGGTCTTACTTGGTGGGTCTTACCTGGTGGGTCTTACCTGGTGGGTCTCACCTGGTGGGTCTCACCTGGTGGGTCTTACCTGTTGGGTCTTACCTGGTGGGTCTCACCTGGTGGGTCTCATCTGGTGGGTCTCACCTGGTGGGTCTTACCTGTTGGTGTTCTTACCTCGGTTGGGTCTTACTGGTGGGTCTTACTCTGTGACCTGTGGGTCTGACCTGATGTGTGTCTCCACCTGGTGGACCTCTGACCTGATGTCGGTGTCTCACTGACCTTTGGGTCTCGTCTCCTGTGGGTCTCTCCATGACCTCTGAGTGACGTCGTGTCTCCACTGACCCTGGTGAGGTCGTGTCTCCACTGACCTCTGTATGGTCTCCACTGACTCTGGTGAGGTCGTGTCTCCACTGACCTGGTGGGTCGTGTCTCCACTTACCTTTGAGACACTTCGTGTTCCACTGAACTCTGTTTAGTGAGGTCGTGTCTCCACTGACCTCTGAGTGATGTCATGTCTACAGCTGAAACCAGAGTGAGGTCGTATTCAAGTGTTCTCCATGACCTCTGAGTGAGGTCGTGTCTCCACTGACCTCCTGAGTGCATGCTTCGTGTCTCCACTGACCTCAGAGTTATGTCGTGTCTCAAACACTGATACCTCTATTTATGTTGTGTCTCCAAAAAAAAAAAAGTTTCTTAATTAACTATGATACTGACGCCTATTATTGAAATGTGTATCCACAGTCAAACTGAGTAATGTAAGTGGCCAGCATCAATCGTAACCTTGAAGTATTATAGTGTATACCACTAGACCACTGATTTAAGTCAGTGTTACACTGACCCTAACTGAAATATGGTCGTGTCTCCACTGACCTCTGAGTGATGTCGTGTCTCCACTGACCTCTGAGTGATGTCGTGTCTCCACTGACCTCTGAGTGATGTCGTGTCTCCACTGACCTCTGAGTGAGGTCGTGTCTCCACTGACCTCTGAGTGATGTCGTGTCTCCACTGACCTCTGAGTGATGTCGTGTCTGACCCTCTGAGAGTGAGGTCATGTCCTCACTGACCTCTGAGAGTGAGGTCAAGTGTTGACCCTGAGAGGGAGGCGTCCTACCTCTGAGAGTGAGGTCAAGGTCTGCAGGAAGTCGCTGCGACTGTCGATGAGTGAAAGCTGCTGCAGCTCAAAATCTTTCTTCTTCAGCTCAGAGATCTTCTGGTCCAGATCCATCCATCCATCCATCCATCCATCAATTCATCCATTCATCCATCCATCCATCCATCCATCCATCCATCCATCCATCCATCCATCCATCCATCCATCCATCCATCCATCCATCCATCCATCCATCCATCCATCCATCTATCCATCCATCCATCCATCCATCCATCCATCCATCCATCCATCCATCCATCCATCCATCCATACATCTATCCATCCATCCATCCATCCATCCATCCATCCATCCATCCATCCATCCATCCATCCATCCATCCATCCATCCATCCATACATCCATCCATCCATCCATCCATCCATCCATCCATCCATCCATCCATCCATCCATCCATCCATCCATCCATCCATCCATCCATCCATCCATCCATCCATCCATCCATCCATCCATCCATCCATCCATCCATCCATCCATCCATCCATCCATCCATCCATCCATCCATCCATCCATCCATCCATACATCTATCCATCCATCCATCATCCATCCATCCATCCATCCATCCATCCGTCCGTCTTTTCTCTGAAGATCCATCTGCACTGAGCAGTCGTAGTATAAAGAAAATAGATCAAAGTAAGTAAAACAAAGACAAAGATACAAAGATTATCTTGGAATATCATCTTTTCACTCAGAATTAAACATTCTAGTGTCACGAGGACCTGTTGACACTTGGACACGTTCTCACCTCAACACACCACAGCATCAAACCACCACAGATGGTAGAACATCCAGAGGAGCTTCTTGCAGATGTTAAATGATCGAAGCCTCCTCAGAAAGTACTTCTACTCTGAACTTTCTTATACACATGGTCTGTGTTGCAGGACCAGTTTACTGTCCGGAAATACTTATAGTTGTCAACCATCTCCGTCGCCTCTGACGGACGCTGGACGTGGCTTTGACCTGGACCTCCTGAAGTCCAAGACCAGCTCCTTCAGTCCTCGAGGTGTTCAAGTGGTTCCTCTTTAAAAACTTTAAAAATGCTGAGCAAGGAAAATTGATGGTCTCTACACAACGTAAAAAAAAAAGAATGAAAACAACATACCATCATTTTTAATGAAGTACACTAAAGTAATATAAAATAAGTTACTTGTTAATTAAAATGGTCTAAAGTGAAACATTAAGATTGTAAAAACTTCTAATTTGACATTAAACACTAAAAACATTAAAAAATATATATAATTTGTTTTTTTTACATAAATAACCTTTATTTATGGATGCATTTGTTGCAGAATTCTTATAATAAGAACAATATATTTATTATTATATTTTTAATAGTTGCTGAGTAACAGTAGAGATTGATTGTGATAATTAAAGTGAGATGTAAGAATCAATGAAATCATAAAGTATTTATATTTTATTATGATGTAATGAGTGTTTTTATCAATGAATTACATTCAAGAAACAAAAGTATAGTGTGTTATGTATGCGGTGAAAGAGGGGAGGACGGAGGGAGAGAGGATGGAGGGAGGGGAGTCAGAAGAAAGGGGGAGGAGCCTCAGAGGAGCCTCAGACCTGGACTGGCATCTCAGCTGCTCTTCACACGGCTCTCTGAGGATCTACCTGCAGGACTTACAGACCGTCCACCTGGACCAGGAAATATTTGAAAAAGTTTTCTCAATGACTTCCTCTTGAAGCACATGTTTGGAGTTTCCTCTTCTAAACTGGACATTTGTGGTGAGATCTTCGTCACAGTGTGTGTGTACATTTGTTGTGTTGTTTATCTGCATCAAAACAACATGTCGTTGTGTATTAAACAGTCTGTTTTAAAACTCTTGCAAAGTGCAACAGATTTGACTTTTCTCGAGGAAAATCCAACCGATTTTAAAAACTACTTTTGATGGCTTTTGTTTTGACCTCTTGATTTTGTCTCTGCAGCATCAGTGGCCTCTGAGGCTAATCTAAGAATATCTTCTCAGGGATTAAATAACCTCCTAATGAGCTTCCACTAATGCAGGAGCTTCTCGCCACAGGTTCTCAGCACAAAGTCAAGGAGCCACTTCTGCAGAAGCAGACAATTTATAGCTAATGAAGGCAGTTAGAGCAACAGTAAATAATGTGTGGGCGCAAAAAACAACTGGTCGTCCGAAGAAACAATGGACGAATAATAACTCAATACAATCTTCATTGAAAATATTTAATTAAAGTCTCACGCATGAAAAAAAACGTCTCCAGATTATGTTAAACTATAGATTATTTTTCATGCATTTTCATGCATTTTTTAAATAATATTTAAATAATACAATAATAATGAATTAGTCTTTAAATACATTCGTATCTGTGATTCGTGCCTTTTATAGTTTTTCTACTTCTAGTTGTTTTTATCATTTAAATTAATCGTTTTTTATTATTATTATTTTATTCAAAACACAGTCACTTTAACACCAGATTTTGTCTAATGATTTTTTTTTTATGTCGACATCTGGCTCATTGACAATAATTTTACATTGTATTTGTTGTGCTTTTAAGTGTATCCGTCTCGAAGGTTTGAAAACAAATGTTTGTTTTAAAAACAAATAAAAAAATGTTTTAATACGAGATATGAAGGAGAATCTCGAGGGTAGAACTAAACGTTTGACTCGAAAACGAATGTCTTTAATCCCTGGTTTCGTGTGAAGCCTCAGTAGATTGTTGTATTATTAATATCATTATATATGTTATATGACTGTAAACATTTACGTCATTTAACATTTTATTTTTGTGCTTTTAAGCGTTTCCATCTCGTGTTTTAATACGAGATATGAAGGAATCTCAGGGTAAATAAACGTTTACTCAAAACAAATGTCTTTAATCCCTGGTTTCATTTGAAACCTCAGTCGATTGTTGTGTTTTTAACTCATTATATATTTAATATCACTGTAAACGTTCACGTCATTTAACATTTTATTTGTTGTGCTTTTAAGTTTAGCCGTCTCAAAGGGCTGCAAGTTTAAAAAAAACACTAAAAAACACTTTTATACGAGATATGAAGGAGAATCTCGAGGGTAGAACTAAACGTTTGACTCGAAAACAAATGTCTTTACTCCCTGGTTTTGTGTGAACCGTCAGTCGATTTGTTGTGTTATTAATATCATTATATATTTAATATCACTTTAATATCATTAAACTGGAGACGTTTTAGTCAATATTGAATATTTGTGATAGATAGTGAGGTCATCCAGAAGGACAAAGTGAGATAAATGTGCATCAATATTGAATATTTTGTTCAGGAATTGAAAGATTCTGTGACTTCTGCTCCTCCAGGGTGTAATATGGGGAAACCTTTCAACGGACTGGATCCTGGAATCAGACTTCCTTGTAGGGTTTAGCTCGGGGAGCATCATGCAAACCAAGCGGTAAAACCTTCTTCTTGGGATCTGTTGTTCATGAGCTAGCGACCATGGAGTTCCTGCACGCCAGAAGAAGCGCGAGTGACACGGCGTCCTCCGCCGACGCGCCTCTCCTGGGCCCGCACAGCAACAGGCGCCGCTTCCAATGTGCCAGGAGGAAGCTGCGACCGGGTCGGGTCCTGGGCTTCGTGGTCAGCCTGGCGGCGGTCTGCGTGGTCTGCGCCTGGAGTGCCTTGTCCCTGGCGTCCACCGAGGTGGGCGAGGGGTCCACAACGGAGGAGGGCTCGGCGGTGCCCCGGAGAACTCTTTTGCATCACGGCAACGTCTCCAGCGCCGAGGAGACCCCGAGGCCCGCCAAGAAGATCCAGGAGATCGAGATGAACCACGGAGACTACCCGACGGACTACTTCAGCGTGGACGACCGGCGCCAGGGCTACGTCCTGCTCCACATGTTCGGCATGTTGTACATGTTCATCGCCTTAGCCATCGTCTGCGACGAGTTCTTCGTGCCGGCGCTCACCGTCATCACGGAGAAGCTGCAGATCTCCGACGACGTGGCCGGCGCCACCTTCATGGCGGCGGGCGGCTCCGCCCCCGAGCTCTTCACCTCCGTCATCGGGGTCTTCGTGTCGCACAGCAACGTGGGCATCGGCACCATCGTGGGCTCGGCCGTCTTCAACATCCTGTTCGTGATCGGGATGTGCGCCCTCTTCTCCAAGGAGGTGCTGAACCTCACCTGGTGGCCTCTGTTCCGGGACGTCTCCTTCTACATCGTGGGCCTCCTCATGCTCATCTACTTCTTCCTGGACAACGAGATCACCACCGGCGAGAGCCTGAGTCTGCTCATGTGCTACACCTGCTACGTCACCTTCATGAAGTTCAACGCCCGCGTGGAGCTGGTCATCAAGAGCATCCTGGGCAGCAACAGAGTGGACGACCTGGAGAAGGCCCCCAAGGTACCAACAACCTTCTAGACTCCTTTAGGTGTTCTGGCTCAGCTCACTTCTGCGGGTCTCTTAACGGTCTACACCCATGCTAGCTAGAGGCGTAAGATAATATCGATAACCCACTTAAATCTTTAAGCGTATTATCGCTATAGGAATTTTACCTTTGCAAATATTCACGGTGTTTGTTCATTTTAGTGTCGCAATTAAACAAACAACCTCTAGATGGCAGCAGCCGATATGTTCTACACAGCCAAAGGGAGCTCCCGGCGACGACTGGGGACGAGAGGATACAGTCGTCGCTTTGGTTTAAGCCAAAGATGAGTGGAACGATCACGAGATGTGGCTTGAATTCATCGTCCCCTCAAATATTTTCAGTGTATCGAAATATATCGTATCGTGGGATTAGTGTTTCGCTGAAGTAAGTTAGTAATACTAGTTACAGGTGAAAAGTCACGATGATACAATAAAAACATGTTAGGAAAGGAGTCAAGAAAAGGCAAAAAAAAGTACATTTTACTTTGTGTGTTTCATATTTTTATGAATCCAGAACAATAACTTGACCAGGTTAAGTACTTGTGTACTAAAGTACTCAAATCTCATTTGTAAAGTTAAAAAATTGAAGGGTCTTAAACATCATTGGTCATTTTTTTTCAATTGATTTCAACTTTTATACTTTGGCGAATAAAATAAATGAAGGTTATGTATATGTTTACAACAAGTTACATCTTCAATCCAGTCAGTTTTCATGCAAACGTTCACCTTCTTCGCTGATTAGGAAGAAAAAAAAAAAGATCTAAATCTGTACAATGTTTGGAAACACAAACGATTCTCTCGTTGCCAGGCAACGACCTGATGACAGAAGTGGTTTTGAGGAGAACCTCTTGAGAACCAATCAGCTTTAAGGACCATCGAGCTCTGACTATTTTTTCATGAATTCTTGTTACGTTTGGACTGAATTGATTGTGTCGACAAACATTTAGAGACTTTTCACCGACGGAGATTTGATTTGTGCTCATTAAAGTCAACTCGACGTACGTGGGTTTCTCTGCCTTCGCTCTTGAGCAAAGATGACGACGAATCATCTGATGAAGTTCTGACGGAGCAGACGCTGAGAAAACTACCAACATTTTTTGATTTTTATTTAATTTAAGAATTCATCAGCTATCATTTAAGTAAAATAAACAAAACAATTCAATTATAATGTAATAACATGATAATAATGACGAGATTATACTTTTTTATTTTTACATTTAACTCAAACATAAAAAAAGGCAGTGAGTAGAAATGTTTTATGGCTGTTTTGTGTACATTTAATTAAAAGATTCATGAGGTCAAATCAGAAAATATTGAGAAAGAAAATCTCAAATCAATTGATCTACGTTCTACGAGGAACTAAAGTCGTGATTCTAGACGATGCATGAATTTAATTTAATTTAATCATTTAAGAAAAATAAACTAAACAATTCTATTAAAATGTAATAACATGATAATAATGATGTAACTTGTAATAATGACGAGGTTATACTTTTTTATTTTTACATTTAACTTAAACTTAAAAAAAGGGAGTGACTAGAAATGTTTTATGGAACATTTAAGATAAAGATTTATGAGGTTGAATCAGAAAAACGAGAAGAAAATTTAAATCAGTTGAGATCAAGATGTTTAAGGAATAAAGTTAGAAATAATGTTATATTTTAAGGTGGTTGAGTTGATTTAATTTTTAATTTATTTAATCATTTATAAATTTTTAATTTACTTTTTTTTTTTTTTTTTTTTTTTTTTTTTTTTTTTGTTTTTTTATTTACTTACAAAGGGTGACTAGAAATGTTTTATGGAACATTTAAGATAAAGATTTATGAGGTTGAATCAGAAAATATCGAGAAAGAAAATCTTAAATCAGTTGAGATCAAGATGTTCTACGAGGAACTAAAGTCTGAAGAAATAATGTTATATTTTCAAGGATCGGTTCGAGTCGTGATTCTAGACGATGCATGAATTTAATTTAATTTAATCATTTAAGAAAAATAAACAAAACAATTCAGTTAAAATGTAATAACAGGATAATAATGACGAGATTATACTTTTTTATTTTTACATTTAACTCAAACAAAAAAAAGGCAGTGACTAGAAATGTTTTATGGCTGTTTTGTGTACATTTAAGAAAAAGATTCATTAGAAAATATCGAGAAAGAAAATCTTAAAATCAGTTGAGATCATGATGTTCTACGAGGAACTAAAGTCTGTAGAAATAATGTTATATTTTCAAGGATCGGTTCGAGTCGTGATTCTAGACGATGCATGTTTTGACTTTCGTCAGGCGTGAGGACGACGACGATCTCGTCTGCATCTCGCTCTAATCTCAAGGTTTCGACTCGTGTTGCCCTTCAGGACGTCAGCTGGACCTCATGCTGCCACACCTTCAGAACAGCTTTGCCCTTTTTTCTTCTTCTTCTTGTCGTCCGGCACTTGATGTCCAGCTTCCCTTGTCCTCATGTGTCAGTAGCGGTTAAATAATCCGTTAGGTTAATTCTCCTCAATCTCATTAGAGCGGCTAAAATTAGTCGGACACGAGCGAGAATCAGCCCATGACTGAGAGAAATGACTTGAAGAGTTTTTGATGGTTTTTCATTGAAGTAAATGTTTATTGATACTTTTTTCTTACGGTCGATCCTTTGATCCCACGATCAACTGTTGACGACATCAATCCTGCAGGCACTTCTCCCTCTTCCTACTAAAATGAAGCCAGAATGAAACGACCCTTTGTTAACTGATCACACGACGACCACGTTTATAAATGTATCTTTATTTTCGACACCTTTTCCTGGTGACCATTATAACCCTGGGATTATTTCATGCTGCATGGGTTCTGTCTCCACGGTGACCTCTTACGAGACTTCACACGCAGAAATTAGCATTCCAAAAGTAGCGTTGCTAATCCAAGCTAAATCCTGCGGTCGCTGCAGCGCGTCGTGATGGACGGAGATGTATTGTAGCTTTTTATTGTTGTTAACACAACTGGAGGAATTAAATGATCACACACACACACACACACACACACACCACACCACACACGAAAAAACACAAAAAAAACATCCTTTTGTTGATTTTTAGAAACTAAACATAGATAAATATTATTCAAGAGCTAAATCAATTTATGGTTTTGTTCAAGTTTGTCATCTGAGTAGAACTTTAAATGATATTGAAATACATAAATACTGATAGTAAATGAGCAGCACAGTACTTCAGATACTCAGGGTCCATATATATATATGTATATAACAAAAGTTAAAAAATGCTGCTTTTAAATTAAACACATTTTCATGAAATCCGACCATTAAATGCTCGTTTCTAAGTAATTATTGATTTTAAAATGATTTATGTGTCAAAGCTAAACTCCTATAATGAACAAATAAAATACTTTTTTATCCAAATGTTGTAACTTAATCTGGTAAATGATTGATATTTTAAATCAATCTCTAGTAGAAAGTCTGAGAAACTTACAGAATCCAACATCAGGTGTGAAACAAACTTTCAATGAAACTCAGCAACATAAAGCCTGTGAGCGGGTTTGAGTCGTCATGACGACGGCAGGTGTCTTGACGACAGTTAAGCTCAAAAGATTATCTTCTCAACTCTGAGGTTTCTTTCATAACAAGATGTCCACGCAAAACCTTTTGACTTTTGTTTGTGTTTACATTGAGTCGGTTGATGTTTGTGTTTACATTGTGTCGGTTGATGATTGTGTGGGTTGATGTTTGTGTTTACATTGTGTCGGTTGATGTTTGTGTTTACATTGTGTCGGTTGATGTTTGTGTTTACATTGAGTCGGTTGATGATTTTGTCAGTTGATGTTTGTGTTTACATTGTGTCGGTTGATGATTGTGTCGGTTGATGTTTGTGTTTGCATTGTGTCGGTTGATGATTGTGTCGGTTGATGTTTGTGTTTACATTGTGTCGGTTGATGTTTGTGTTTACATTGTGTTGGTTGATGATTGTGTCGGTTGATGTTTGTGTTTACATTGTGTCGGTTGATGATTGTGTCGGTTGATGTTTGTGTTTACATTGAGTCGGTTGATGATTGTGTTTACATTGTGTGGGTTGATGGTTGTGTTTACATTGTGTCGGTTGATGATTGTGTGGGTTGATGTTTGTGTTTACATTGTGTCGGTTGATGATTGTGTCGGTTGATGTTTTTGTTTACATTGTGTTGGTTGATGATTGTGTCGGTTGATGTTTGTATTTACATTGTGTCGGTTGATGATTGTGTCGGTTGATGTTTTTGTTTACATTGTGTTGGTTGATGATTTTGTCAGTTGATGTTTGTGTTTAGATTGAGTCAGTTGATGTTTGTGTTTACATTGTGTCGGTGGATGTTTGTGTTTACATTGTGTCGGTTGATGATTGTGTGGGTTGATGTTTGTGTTTACATTGTGTTGGTTGATGATTGTGTCGGTTGATGTTTTTGTTTACATTGTGTTGGTTGATGATTGTGTCGGTTGATGTTTGTATTTACATTGTGTCGGTTGATGATTGTGTTAGTTGATGTTTGTGTTTACATTGTGTCGGTTGATGATTGTGTCAGTTGATGTTTGTGTTTACATTGTGTCGGTTGATGGTTGTGTCGGTTGATGTTTGTGTTTACATTGTTTCGGTTGAGGATTGTGTTAGTTGATGTTTGTGTTTACATTGTGTCGGTTGATGATTGTGTCAGTTGATGTTTGTGTTTACATTGTGTCGGTTGATGGTTGTGTCGGTTGATGTTTGTGTTTACATTGTTTCGGTTGATGATTGTGTCGGTGGATGTTTGTGTTTAAATTGTGTTGGTTGATGTTTGTGTTTACATTGTGTCGGTTGATGTTTGTGTTTACACTGTGTCGGTTGACGTTTGTGTTTACATTGTGTCGGTTGATATTTGTGTTTACACTTTGTCGGTTGATGTTTGTGTTTACATTGTGTCGGTTGAATTTTGTGTTTACACTGTGTCGGCTGATGTTTGTGTTTACATTGTGTCGGTTGATGTTTGTGTTTGCATTGTGTCGGTTGAATTTTGTGTTTACACTGTGTCGGCTGATGTTTGTGTTTACATTGTGTCGGTTGATGTTTGTGTTTACATTGTGTTGGTTGATGTTTGTGTTTACATTGTTTCGGTTGATGATTGAGTCGGTTGATGTTTGTGTTTACATTGTTTCGGTTGATGATTGAGTCGGTTGATGTTTGTGTTTACATTGTGTTAGTTGATGTTTGTGTTTACATTGCGTGGGTTGATGATTGTGTTTACATTGTGTCGGTTGATGGTTGTGTCGGTTGATGTTTGTGTTAACATTGTTTCGGTTGATGATTGTGTCGGTGGATGTTTGTGTTTAAATTGTGTCGGTTGATGTTTGTGTTTACACTGTGTTGGTTGATGTTTGTGTTTACGTTGTGTCGGTTGATGTTTGTGTTTACATTGTGTCGGTTGATGTTTGTGTTTACACTTTATCGGTTGATGTTTGTGTTTGCATTGTGTAAGTTGATGTTCGTGTTTACATTGTTTCGGTTGATGATTTTGTCGGTTGATGTTTGTGTTTACATTGTGCTGGTTGATGTTTGTGTTTTCATAGTGTCGGTTGATTATTTTGTATACACTTTTTCGGTTGATGTTTGAGTTTTCATTGTGTCGGTTGATGATTGTGTCCGTTGATGTTTGTATTTAAATTGTGTGGGTTGATGTTTGTGTTTACATTGTGTGGGTTGATGATTGTGTCAGTTGATGTTTGTGTTTACATTGTTTCGGTTGATGATTGTGTCGGTGGATATTTGTGTTTAAATTGTGTTGGTTGATGTCTGTGTTTACACTGTGTTGGTTGATGTTTGTGTTTACATTGTGTCGGTTGATGATTGTGTCAGTTGATGTTTGTGTTTACGTTGTGTCGGTTGATGATTGTGTCGGTTGACGTTTGTGTTTACATTGTGTCGGTTGATGTTTGTATATACACTTTGTCAGTTGATGTTTGTGTTTACATTGTGTCGGTTGATGATTGTGTCAGTTGATGTTTGTGTTTACATTGTGTCGGTTGATGATTTTGTCGGTTGATGTTTGTGTTTACATTGTGTCGGTTGATGTTTTTGTTTACACTTTTTCGGTTGATGATTGTGTTTACATTGTGTGGGTTGATGCTTGTGTTTACATTGTGTGGGTTGATGATTGTGTCAGTTGATGTTTGTGTTTACATTGTTTCGGTTGATGATTGTGTCGGTGGATATTTGTGTTTAAATTGTGTTGGTTGATGTTTGTGTTTCGGTTGATGTTATGTTTTTACGTTGTGTCGGTTGATGATTGTGTCGGTTGACGTTTGTGTTTACATTGTGTCGGTTTATGTTTGTGTTTACATTGTTTCGGTTGATGATTTTGTCGGTTGATGTTTGTGTTTACACTTTGCTGGTTGATGTTTGTGTTTACATTGTGTCGGTTAATGTTTGTGTTTACATTGTGTCGGTTGATGTTTGTGTTTACGTTGTGTCGGTTGATGTTTGTGTTTACAAACACACGTCGATCATGTGTCACTTCTCTCTCTGATTTAAACTTGTGTTCATCTTCCCACAGCTCAACACACCTGGAGACGAGAACAAACTGATGGTGAGTTTGTTTTAGTTTTGATTTTGACTCAAACACACCATGAATGAGATGATGATCATCAATGGTGAAAGAAAATATCGCAATATTATTTTTCATGATTCAACAGCAATTTTGTGGAGTTACAACCCTTTGTATGAACAAAGTTGTTTTAAGTATATAATTTGATTTTGTTTATTTACAATTAACGAGAATGATGACTGAGGACGAGAGGATACAGTGAGTCCAGCAGCGTCTAAAGCTGATATTTGGACATATTTGGGTTTGAAAACAAATTAAAGAAGTTACGACTTTGTCAAGAGTCATGTGGTCTGTAAATACTACAACACCAGAGTCAAGTACTGGACAATACTACACATATATACTTGTTACTACACTATCACAACACCAGAGTCAAGTACTGGACAATACTACACATATATACTTGTTACTACAGTATCACAACACCAGAGTCAAGTACTGGACAATACTACACATATATACTTCTTACTACACTATCACAACACCAGAGTCAAGTACTGGACAATACTACAATACTACATATATATATATATACTTGTTACTACAGTATCACAACACCAGAGTCATGTACTGGACAACACTACAATACTACATATATATATATACTTGTTACTACAGTATCACAACATCAGAGTCAAGTACTCGACAATACTACATAAATATACTTCTTACTACACTATCACAACACCAGAGTCATGTACTGGACAATACTACAATACTACATATATATATATACTTGTTACTACAGTATCACAACACCAGAGTCAAGTACTCGACAATACTACACATATATACTTCTTACTACACTATCACAACACCAGAGTCATGTACTGGACAATACTACAATACTACATATATATATATACTTGTTACTACAGTATCACAACACCAGAGTCAAGTACTGGACAATACTACACATATATACTTGTTACTACACTATCACAACACCAGAGTCAAGTACTGGACAATACTACACATATATACTTGTTACTACAGTATCACAACACCAGAGTCAAGTACTGGACAATACTACACATATATACTTGTTACTACACTATCACAACACCAGAGTCAAGTACTGGACAATACTACACATATATACTTGTTACTACACTATCACTATATATCCTTGTATGGTGATACTTATGGATACACTCTTGAATCTTTCAGGCCAAACCCCGTCTGCAGCGAGAAGGCAGTTGTGCGTCGCTTCACAACTCTCTGATGAGGAACAGCATCTTCCAGCTCATGATCCACACCCTGGACCCGATGAGCGGTGAAGGTACAGACAAGCAACGAGAGCCGGAGACAAGATCCTTCTGGTTCCAGGTTTTTTATGCGGAGTGTGTTTTTGTGTGTGCGCATGTGCTGCAGGACAATTCAAAGAGAAGGCTTCCATCCTGCACAAGATGGCGAAGAAGAAGTGTAAGGAAGAGGCCGTCACTGCCAACGGTGCTGGTACTACTCCATACGTCTGAAGCATTTAGTTTTACTGTGTGTGGCTCGACGTTGTAGAAGTGGATCAGTGTCGTCACCATATTGAATGGTTGATTTCAAAGGTTTTTTTGTATTGAAAAGTTGTTTTTACAACACAATTGTTTGTTAGTTTGTGTCGTGAATGGTTTTTATCTTAATCTTTCATTGAATGTTTCAATTCAATCATTTCTGCATTAAAACGTTATATATATATTTATCATTGAAACGTTTTTTTCTGTACACATAACATTTGACTTTCTAATTCCAATAATACAAAATATTTTTTTCTTAATTCAATATTTTTTATTCATAGTGTTTTGAATTCATGTTGCTATATTAGAGCCGACAGACTATACCAACAGAGCACCGAGCTCTATTGTGAGAACAGACACACACATGATAGAACAGACACACACATGATAGAACAGACACTCACACGATAGAACAGACACACACATGATAGAACAGACACACACATGATAGAACAGACACACACATGATAGAACAGAGATAGACAGATGATAGAACAGACACACACATGATAGAACAGACACACACATGATAGAACAGACACACACATGATAGAACAGACACACACATGTGAGAACAGACACTCACACGATAGAACAGACACTCACACATGATAGAACAGACACAGACAGATGATAGAACAGACACACACACATGATAGAACAGACACACACATGATAGAACAGACATAGACAGATGATAGAACATACACACACATGATAGAACAGACACACACATGATAGAACAGACACACACATGATAGAACAAACACACACACATGATAGAAAAGACACACACTAATGATAGAACAGACACACACATGATAGAGCAGACACACACATGTGAGAACAGACACACACATGTGAGAACAGACACACACACATGATAGAACAGGCACACACATGAGAGAACAGACACACACATGATAGAACAGACACTCTTGTGAGAGAACAGACACACACATGATAGAACAGACACACACATGATAGAACAGACACACACATGATAGATGCTCAGTAGTTTAGTGTTCTGTTAGTAATGTCTGGCGACATATTTATACCAAAATTTTGAAAATAAATTGGACTTAGTTTTTTAAAGCAAAAGAAAAATGTTTAAATTTTACGTTATTTGTTGTATTTATATAATTAATCAATATAATCAAAATTCAATATTTCAATACAGAAATTATTGAATTAAATTATTTTTGAACGTATTAAGTTCTTGAAAAAACATTTCATAAAAGAAAATTCAAATGTTAAATCCAACCATTCAATATTCTGATTAAAACTAGATTTAAAAGTATTTTTTGTTTCATATCAGGATCTTTTTGTACGTTTTTTATGTTTTTCTTTTGTTTTGTTTTTTTGTGTTTTCCACCTAAAATGAACCTCAACGATTTGTGTCTCGATCCAGGGACCAACGTGATGACTCCAAGAAACGGTAAACGTTGAATGTTGAATTTTCCTTGTTAAAAAAAAACGCTCAAAAGTGTCTCACTTCCTGTCTGGTTGTGTGCAGCGGACAAAAAGATCCCCAACAGTTCCAACGTGGCCGTGGAAGTCACTCCGCCCATGAACGGCGTCATCGAGGGCGAGGAGGTGAGAGACTCTCCGATGGTCGTGGAGACCACAGGGTTCTGAGCAGAACGTTGTCGTTCCTCAGATGATCATGGAGGAGGAGGAGGAGGAGGAGGACCAGCCCCTCAGCCTGGCCTGGCCCGACACCAACAGGAAGAGGATCACCTACCTGGTCATCCTGCCCATCATCATCCCGCTCTGGCTCACTCTGCCGGACGTCAGGAGAGAGGTGAGCCACGGTCAGAACCTGTGGATCCACGAGGACGAGAACCCTAACCATTGTTTCCGTTCAGACCTCGGAGAGATTCTTTCCCGTCACCTTCCTCGGATCCATCTCCTGGATCGCTTTCTTCTCCTACCTGATGGTGTGGTGGGCGCACCAGGTACTGCAAGTTCACCAGTCAATGATCCTCAGAAAGTTCACCTCACAAATGATCTGGTCCCTCTGGACCGTATGAAAGTGAATCAGAATATTGAATATTGACCATTGAATATTGAATGATGAAAATTGAAAACCGAATATTGAATACTAAATATTGAATACTTAACACTGAATATGGAATACTGAATATAGATAACCGAATATTTAATACAGAATATTGAATGCTGAATACTAAATATTTAATTCTGAATATTGAATATTGAATACCGAATATTGAATACCAGATATTGAATACTGAATGTTTAATATTGAATACTTAATATTGAATACTGAATGTTAAATATTGAATACTTAATATTGAATACGAATGTTTAATGTTGAATATTGAATACCAAATACTGAATAATAAATATTTAATACTGAATGTTGAATATCGAATGCTAAATATTGAATATTGGATACTGAATACCGGATATCTAATATTGAATACCAAATACTGAATAATAAATATTTAATACTGAATGTTGAATATCGAATACTAAATATTGAATATTGGATACTGAATACCGTTCTTGAATACCAAATACTGAATAATAAATATTTAATACTGAATGTTGAATATCGAATACTAGATATTGAATTTGGTTTAATACCGGATATCTAATATTGAATACCAAATACTGAATAATAAATATTTAATACTGAATGTTGAATATCGAATACTAAATATTGAATATTGGATACTGAATACCGGATATCTAATATTGAATACCAAATACTGAATATTAAATACCCAATATTGAATATTGAATACTGAACAGTTATAACATTATTAGTTATAACACACTATTGTTTTTAATTGTTATAATAAAAGGTTGATACTGTCACCAGACAATACTGTCACTTTAGAACATGATGCCATGATCGTGTGATTTTGTGACGACGTAGATTGAAGTGGCTGAAAATATTGATCCGTGCTCTGTTGGTGATATTTTATACTGAATTTTAAAGACTGCGATTGGAAAAATATTGAATTTATAACGATCATTTTGGAATTATTGGAATTAGAAAATCAAACTCTATGTGTAAAAGTAAATGTATTAAAAAAAAACAACCTGTTATTATTTCAATTATTAAAATAAACAAATTAAACATATTTAAGATTTTGACTCAATTATTTAAAAAAAATGAATTCAATGTTTAGGCTGGAGTCTAGCCCAGTTTCTTGGGACGGGTGGTAGAGGACACCCTGGACAGAATCCTGTGCAGGTGGACGTTGGTTCCTCGGCAGAAGTCCGGGTGTTAAATATGTGACTACAGAAGCTAATCCATGTTAATCTGCTCTGATCCACTTGCCAACACACTCGTAATACTCTATTTTAGCGTCGCACACACTCATGAAACACAAGGTGAACGCACACAAACGTTCCTTCCACTTCTGTGACATACCTCTGCCAAGGAGCTCAGTTCGCATGCTTTAAAAAGAGAATAAATCGATTCATTAAATATCATAATCCAAGATCACAGCAAAAGAAGGTTTCCAGGCTGGGAATTGAACCCGCAACTCAAGTGGGGTCTAACCGCTCAGCGTGGATTCCACAAGGGCAGCAGCAGCAGTTCGAGGCCATACAAGTGAAGCACACATTAAATCAAAGTTGTTTGAAAACTAAACAACACGCAGCAGTGATGAGTCGATGAAGTGTGTGATGCTTGTGTGAGGTTTCGAAGGTGATTAATTTACCCATAATTCCTCTCAGGTGGGCGAGACCTTCTGGATCACGGAGGAGATCATGGGACTCACCATCCTTGCAGCAGGAACCTCCATCCCAGACCTGATCACCAGCGTGATCGTGGCACGAAAAGGTCTCGGAGACATGGCTGTGTCCAGCTCTGTGGGCTCCAACATCTTCGACATCACTGTGGGGTCAGTACACACATGATAGAACAGACACACATGATAGAACAGACACACACACATGATAGAACAGTCACACTCATGAGAGAACAGACACACACATGATAGAACAGTCACACTCATGAGAGAACAGACACGCACACATGATAGAACAGACACACACATGGTAGAACAGACACACATGATAGAACAGACACACATGATAGAACAGACACACATGATAGAACAGACACACACACATGATAGAACAGACACACACATGATAGAACAGTCACACTCATGAGAGAACAGACACGCACACATGATAGAACAGACACACACATGATAGAACAGACACACATGATAGGACACACACATGATAGAACAGAATCACACACGTGAGAACAGACACACACACGATAGAACAGACACACTGATGATAGAACAGACACACACACGATAGAACAGACACACACATGATAGAACAGACACACACACATGATAGAACAGAAACACACATAAGAGAACAGACACACACATGAGAGAACAGACACACATGATAGAACAGAAACACACATGATAGAACAGACACACACATGATAGAACAGACACACACACATGATAGAACAGAAACACATGATAGAACAGAAACACACATGATAGAACAGAAACACATGATAGAACAGAAACACATGATAGAACAGACACACACATGATAGAACAGACACACACATGATAGAACACACACACACATGATAGAACAGACACACACATGATAGAACAGACACACACATGATAGAACACACTAACCCTAAGTCTCCTCCGTGTACTCCAGGCTTCCGTTCCCGTGGCTGGTCTACCACATCCTCAACGACTTCAAGCCGGTGCAGGTGAGCAGCAACGGCCTCTTCTGCGCCATCGTGCTGCTGTTCCTGATGCTGCTGTTCGTCATCATCTCCATCGGCGCCTGCAAGTGGAAGATGAGCAAACTTCTGGGCTTCTTCATGTTCCTGCTCTACTTCGTCTTCCTCATCGTCAGCGTCATGCTGGAGGACAAGATCATCGTGTGTCCCGTCTCAGTATGAGAAGGCCCGGCTCGGACCCGTGTGCTCCACCCTTGGCCTTCGCCACGGCTTCTCTTTCAAAACCACGTGACTCAGCGGGAGAAGAGAGGGATTGTGGGAAACAGAAGCATGAGCGACGAGACTTTGGTCTTCTCTCACGAGGACAGTGTTAGAAGTTAGTTCCGAACTGTGTCCATCAAACTGTTTGTATTCTTGTCCGAGATGTTTTGGGTTTTTAAAAACTGCACCCGCGAGCGACGACAGGAAGTTCCTTATATGGAGGACCCTGATCACATGGTCGTCCACATCCTGTTTTTGTTTTTTTTGTGATGATCCTTTCAAAATAAGAGTACGGAAGTAAATCAGAGTCGTGGGAATGTTTGGTTTGACATTTTAAATGTTGGAACGTGTTATTGAGATTATTATTTTTTTTAATAACATTGAATTTAAAACTAGAAAATTAGGAAATAATTATTTACATTTTTACACAGTTTGATGTTCTAATGCACATAATCAAAAAAAAAAAAAAAAATATTCTAAATTCAATATGATTTAATTATTCGTCTCTTAAATTCAATATACACATTTTGGTACGATAGTGTCTCAAGACATTAGCAACAGAGCACCGATCTGCCTGATTCTTCTGCATCATCACGTGACCGTCCTATGATTGGCTGAAAGTTTGATGCAGTAGCTCGGTGCTCTATTGGTAATGTCTGACGCTATTATACCATTGTTTATATATTGAATTTAAAAGACTCCAATTTTGAAAAATATTGAATTCAAAACAGGTATTTTTGAATCAGAATAGCAAACTTTATGTGTAAAAATAAAGTACATTCATTTTGAAAATAATCAAATTTTCAGATTCAATTAAAAAAAAAAACAACCATAGAAATAATTGAATTAATTCAATCCAGTGGTTTTAAAAAAAAACAATCTCAATAAAAATTCAAAAGTTTCAACATTTAAAATCTTCAACCACACGATCTTTACGACGCGGATTTAGTTCCGTACAAGAGAAGCTTCTTCTCCGACGGCGCTCGTCTTCCAGGGGTCTTTGCTCAAGGGCAGGGTTTTGTTCCAGAGAATCGTCCTCACGACTCTGTACGACTGTACTGTATGTTCGCTTCGCTCGTCGAGAAGATCTCGCTGGGAAACGAGGACGAAGGATTCTCCGTCGAACCAAGAGATTATAACCAGGACTCGTTTCTTTCTTTAAGCCACAGATGAAGTAGAAATCCTGCCGTAGGAAGTGCAGGCGTGTTTTTAGGCTCTAGAACAATGAATGAATCGAACGGTTTCATGTTCATTTTGACTTCTTGGCCTAATAATATTAACCCCCCCCCCCCCCTATATATATATAATCCATCCATCGCTCCCGTCCACAGGTGAGTCCAGTGATAAACGAGATTTTTATTTTTCTTCTTTGTACATTATTGTTGTTTCACTATGTTGGATCAGGATGAAGAAATGATCAATAAAAAACACTGTAGATACTTTTCCCTTCTTTTCTTTTTTTTCTGATCGATTCTTGGAATATTTCAAATGATGTTATTGGTCCAACATACTGTGCTTGTTTTAATATGGTCAATAAAGGTATAATCTGTAGGGTTTTAAACGTGTTTTTGGCTCCCCCTAGTGTCCGAATAGTGCAACAGCAACGACGGTTGTGTTCTATGGCAAACGTTTCCTTCTGATATTTTTCCTTTTTATCTTGTGGTCAGTGTCAAAAGTATCCCAGTACTTCAGTACTATGTAAATAGTTTGGTCGTCACATGACACTCAGACTTTTTTTTTCTTCATTTGTTACAATGTAATTACTTTTTTTATTATATATTATCATTTTGAAGGTTGAATTGTATGAAGAAAGTTTCTTCATTATTCCATTTTTTAAACAGTTGCCTCAACTTAAAAAAAGATTTTATATATATATATATATATATATATAGCAGTGAGGTGAGTCAGGTTCATGGTCGTTGAGGCGCCGACTCCTTTAGATTTACAAGTATATAAACACAAAAAGAGAAACTTATTCAATTGGCTTCTGGTTATTTAATACCAAAAACTTTTTCACACACTTCTAAGTATAACATTTAATGAATCATTTCTCAACAAGTCTATGTTGAATTGTTGTGATATGTTGTGGGATGTTAGTCTACGTCCTCTAGATCTATGGCAGACATCGACTGTGGATCAATATTGATCGAGCGACGGCGTTAGACAAGTGACGCCATAAAGACGGATTTAGTTGCTTCTGATATTGATAATATTGCGTCAGGCCTTCTGTGATTGGCTAGAATCAAGCAATGGGACGAAAGCTTTATATTCATGAAAAGATAAATATTCAGTATTAAATGGGTCGTTATAAATGTGAGAAAAACAAAGAATATTTTAACGTGAAGCCATAATGTAATATTTAAATATGCTATTTTTTTTTCTTAGTCTTATCTCTTTTTTATACGTTTAAAATAAAAAAACATTTCTTAATTCTATCTGCAGATAAAGTCCTTCACCTCACAAACCTCTGTTACTTTGTTGTAAAACTTTTATTGCTTTATTTTTAAAAGTCTCTCCGCCTCAGGGGAGATGTGACGTAGTTTGATGAGGCACATTAGTTTGTGCCTCAATCTTTGTCTTTTCACTGCGGTTGAATTTACGATCAGCGAAACGATGTAAGACCCGTTCAAACATTAAACTTTGATGCTTAAAAACATGAGCCAGACTGTGGAAAATCAAATAAACGTATCTTTGAGGATTATATTGTCATTCAGAGATACAGCAACAGGCGCTCGTCAATTGCATGTTTGGGATGGACTGCGCATTGAGAGGTGAGGCACTGCCTCACCTGCCTCCCCCGGCCGCACGTTTCTTTGCCACTTCCAGCTGTATATATCCCAGCATGCACCGGGGCAGCAGATCTGCAGTGTCATGGGTCACATATGTTGTGTTCGAGCGTCTCAAGCCTCTTAAGAGCCACAGAACTGGACCAGAGCCACTGCTGCTGTGATGCAACATCTCAGAGGACACGCTCACCTGGAGGTTTATTTACGGCCAACAGTTTAATTTAATCCTGATGTTGAAGATCAGGTGAGAAACTAAACCACCAGATAAACTGAATCATTTATAACTGACCTTTTTGGATCAAAATAAGACTTGCATTCATTTTTTTTATTAACTAATATTAATATACATTTTATTTATTTATGTCTTTGATTTGACATCAAATGGCACAAATATCAACATGTATCTTGAACACAAAGTAACATAATAATGTATATTTAAAGTCATTAAATGTAATTAGAAACACCTTCGTGTCATCTTTGCTACAAAGACGTATTTATACTTATGTTGTGGAAGTAAATGTGAGACGTCGTACTTCAAACGTTTATTAAAATCAGACTTTAGTGTTTTTAAAAAACACTCGTTTTTTGTTGTTTTTAAAAGTGTAAAAAAATTACACTTTCAAAATGAGACGTACTTACATTCAGTGTTAAACTAAATGAAAATTAAATGTGTAAAAATAAATAAGGAAAAAAAAGTATTCAGTCAAAAAGAAAAGATTCTGTGTTGACCTCCAGGCAACCAGGGAGAAGCAATCAATCCCTGATGAACTGATATTTTTACATTGAAATGTATAAATAGATTTTATTTATATTTTTTTCAATAAATTGTTTACGTTGATTGTTTATCACGATAAATAGTTTACACTGATTTTTTTTTGAATTTACACTGAATGTATTAATTGAAGGAAAATAAATAAATGGCAAACACATTTATATTTAAAAAAAAATTAGAAGTGTGTAAAGAGTGTTTAGAAACGAATACTCCAAGTATAATGGCACACATTTACATATTATATACAGTATATAATATGTATTTTATTATGATGTGATGCATAATCCTCACTGAATTTAGTTTTTATTATATTATTCATTTTCCAACAGAAATATATAAATATTTAGGATTAACAACATCATCAAAGCCAACACAAATTAATAAAATACAATAAATATTTAACTCAATTATCAAATTTTACTTTGTAATACGTTATTATGTCGTTTAATAAGTGTAAACATCAATGTTTTTAAACTGGGTTATTTTTCTGGCTGTGATTATTTCTCACCACTAGATGGTGCTAAACAAACCGCTCACGAAGAAGAGACCCCGGAAGTGTCGCTCGTCTAACAAACAACAACAAAAGAGACTCTTTCTCTCCGGATCCACTGATGGGTCCTTCAGAGTCAGACCCGGGAGACCCTGGAGCTCCGGGCGCAGATGGATCCTCCGAACCCGAACCAGAACCAGAACCCGAACCCGAACTGTCCGCCGCCATGCGGGCGAAGATCGAGCGGAACCGGCAGCAGGCGCTGATGCTGCGTCAGGCCCGCCTGGCGAGCCGCTCCGGGTCCCTGCAGAGCTGCTGCTCCAACAAGACCCTCAAGACCCTGGACTCTGGAGCAGGATTCTTCATCGAGGAGGAGGAGGACGAGGAGGAGCAGAGGAGCAGACCCTTGGTGCAGCAGCCAGGTGTGTTTGATGTGTATAAATATAGGAATAAACTGTACTTATGTGACAATAAATCTATATAAATACTAATAAATGTATGAAAAATACATGTTAGATCTTTTGAAAATGAAGATAAAGTCAGATTTGTGCCGTTATTCAGTTTTTCTTTTTACATGTATATTAAAAAATAATTTGCAATATTAACAGTAACATTAATACAATGTACTTGTATGACAATAAATCTATATAAACACAGTAAAAATACACAAAACTTCGTTCACGTGTAGTTTTAAAACTGCTGAACATGAAGATAAAGTCAGATTTCTGTGAATTATTAAGGTTTGTTATCTGTGAATTAAAATGTATTTTTTCAATATTAACATCAATACAATGAACAATAAAATAATATCTTCACCGGAAAAAATGCAAAACAAACCTTTTCTCACATAAATGTGTGAAAAAATACACATAAATGTATGAAAATACATGTTAGACCTTCTGAACATGAAGATAAAGTCAGATTTGTATCGATTATTCCTTTTTTTATGAATTAAAATAGAATTTGCAATATTAACAAAAACATTAATACAATGTACTTGTATTACAATAAATCTATATAAACACAGTAAAAATACATGAAACTTTGTTCACTTATAGTTTTAAAACCTACTGAACATGAAGATAAAGTTAGATTTCTTTCAATTATTAAGGGTTTTTATCTGTGAATAAAATGTATTTTTGCAATATTAAAATGACATAAATACAACGAGCAATAAAATAATATCTTCACCTGAAAAAATGCTAAACAAAAACTTTATTCTCTATTATATTAAAAAGATATTAAGATTGACATCAATAAACTGTACTTATATGACAATAAATCTATATAAACACAGTAAAAATACATGAAACGTCGTTCACTTATAGTTTTAAAACCTACTGAACATGAAGGTAAAGTCAGATTTCTATCAATTATTAAGTTATTTGTTGCTTTATTAATAGTGACACTAATAAACCGGACAATAAATCAATATTCTAGATCAAGATCATTATAAATGAAATAATACAATATTGAAGTTTTATAGCAAATAAAAATGTATATTTTAATACGTTATTCATGTCAATAAAATAATGATTTGTGTGTGTGTGTGTGTGCGTGTGTGTGCGCGTGTGTGCGTGTGTGTGCGTGCGTGCGCGTGTGTGTGTGTGTGTGTGTGTGTGTGTGTGTGTGTGTGTGTGTGTGTGTGTCAGCTCCTGTCATCGAACAAGACTACCTGGTGTGTGACGACTGTCAGAAGACGTTCATGGACTCGTACCTGAGCAACAGCTTCGACCTCTCAGTCTGTGACGCCTGCAGGTGAATATGAGAGGGTTTGACCTTTGACCCACTTTGATGCTAATTGTGTCGTTAATGTTTTTAAACATTTGACTAATATTTCCACATCAACACAGATGTAACAAGTTACATCACATCAGTATATTTAATCTTTTTGTTTTTTAAATATAACGTATTAGATTAAATTAAGTATAATTAAGTCTTATAGGAAACATTTTTAAATATTTTATTTATTTTGTAAAGCAATTTTATTTTTGATTAAAGCAAGTTTTTTTTTGAAGAAAACATTTGGATTTAAAATATTTTTTGTCATTTTTTTTTTCTTCATTTAAGCAATTTTTGGATTTAATTTCTTTTTTTTTATTTTAAATGTTTTTTTCTATTTTAAATTATTAAAAACAACAAAAAAACATTTTAGTGTTTCATTTCATTTCTTTTTTTTCTTTTTAATTGAAGTGTTTTTTGGATGTAATTTAATTTTTTTATTTAAAATGTTTTTTTTAGTTTATTTTAATTTAAGTGTTTTTTTAATTTAATGCTTTTTAATTTTAAATGATTAAAAACAACAAAAATGTAAGTTTCATTTCATTTATTTTTTAATTAATTTTTAATTATTTTTTATAAATGTTTTTTGTTTTTTAATTAAAAAAAAGAAATTAAATAAAACACTTAAATAAACAAAATAAAGAACATTTTAAATAGAAGATACAATTAAATCCAAAAAACATTTAATTATTATTATTTTTATTTAAGTGTTTTATTTAATTAATACAAATTGTATTTAAAATGATTTTTTTCATTTGAAATAAACACAACACGTACGAAAAGTAACATCACACACTTTCCCCCAAAAGAAACGTATGAAACAACAAAACAATAAATGAATAATGAATAATAAAAAATAAATGACGAGGCAAAAACAAAATATTACAATAAGATCATAAATAAAACACTTTGACCTCCAGAGACAACGCGGACAAACACAAGCTGATCTCCAGAACCGAAGCCAAGAACACTTTCCTGCTGAAGGACTGTGACCTTGACCTGAGAGAACCTGAGCTCAAGTTCGTCTTGAGGAAGAATCCTCACAACGCTCGCTGGGGCGACATGAAGCTCTACCTCCGACTGCAGGTTCAATGATTTACGTTCATGATTCACATCCGTATGTTGGTAACTTTCTCAAGGACATGTCGTCCACGTCTCTAGTTCCATATTTATTTATCGACTGGTTTTTAACGTTTTTTTCCTTCAGGAAATCAAAAGTATGTTTATATTTTCCCCTGATTTCCTTCAGAGAAAAGACACTCAAAGTGAAGTTGACACGTTTTCAAAGTTGTAGTTTTAAACTCGATGTCAATTTTAATGATTAGATTTAAACATTTCATAAGTTAAAACTTTGATTTTCGTGATTATAATGATTGAATTCAGTTATTTTTATATCAGTTTTTGTTGGATTCGTGCGAGTGAATCGAGTCATTGATCTAAAGATTGACATTTTTATACTTAATTTAAAAGACTATGAATAAAAAACTATTGAATTTTGAAAGTTTACATTGGAATTTGAAAATCAAACTGTTTAAAGAAAGATTCATTTTGATTTTTTTTTAGATTTTTATCATTTTTAATTATTTTGTAAATAATTTAATCCAAAAAGCCCCCTACAAATAAGATTAATCTTTTAATATAGTAATAATAGTGTTTAATTTTAACGAGTAATTAAATGATTAAAGTGCAACATTTTAATAAAAGGAAAGTATCTTGTTCTCAGTCATTACTGTATCCTCTTGTCCTCAGTCATTACTGTATCCTCTCGTCCTCAGTCATCACTGTATCCTCTCGTCCTCAGTCATCACTGTATCCTCTCGTCCTCAATCATCACTGTATCCTCTCGTCCTCAATCATCACTGTATCCTCTCATCCTCAGTCATCACTGTATCCTCTCGTCCTCAATCATCACTGTATCCTCTCGTCCTCAATCATCACTGTATCCTCTCATCCTCAGTCATCACTGTATCCTCTCGTCCTCAATCATCACTGTATCCTCTCGTGCTCAATCATCACTGTATCCTCTCGTCCTCAATCATCACTGTATCCTCTCGTCCTCAGTCATCACTGTATCCTCTCGTCCTCAATCATCACTGTATCCTCTCGTCCTCAATCATCACTGTATCCTCTCGTCCTCAGTCATCACTGTATCGTCTCGTCCTCAGTCATCACTGTATCCTCTCGTCCTCAGTCATCACTGTATCCTCTCGTCCTCAGTCATCACTGTATCCTCTCGTCCTCAGTCATCACTGTATCATCTCGTCCTCAGTCATCACTGTATCCTCTCGTCCTCAGTCATCACTGTATCCTCTCGTCCTCAGTCATCACTGTATCCTCTCGTCCTCAGTCATCACTGTATCCTCTCGTCCTCAGTCATCACTGTATCCTCTCGTCCTCAGTCATCACTGTATCCTCTCGTCCTCAGTCATCACTGTATCCTCTCGTCCTCAGTCATCACTGTATCCTCTCATCCTCAGTGTATCATCTCGTCCTCAGTCATTGCTGTATCCTCTTAATTTTGAATTATTTTGTAAATCATTTAATCCAAAAAAAAACCAAATAAGATGAATCTTTTAATATAGAAATAATACTATTTAATTGTTACGAGTAATTAAATGATTAAAATGCTACATTTTAATAAAAAAGATGAAAACATTGAAAATATAAAATTCATTCATTAAATATTCTGATGACACAGATTTACTTCCATTAATGTGTGTTTTTAGAGAAAATAACAGCTTGTACTTGATTCCTGGAGGAAAGTTGTGTAACATTTAAGTTTGTGATTAAATATGATTGTTTTCTTGAGATTTATGGGGAAAAAAAGATGATTTAAATAAAGATTTATCATTAATTCAGGTGGAGAAGAGGAGTCTGGAGGTGTGGGGTTCGGAGGAGGCTCTGGAGGAGGCCAAGGACACGAGGGAGGAGAACAAGGAGGTGCAGAAACAAAAGCGCTTCAACAAGAAGGTCAAAGGTTAGTTTCAAGAGAGTTTGGCGCCCTCTGGCGACGGTTCGCTAACATTACACGTGCGCGTCAGAGCTGCGCAAGACCGTGAGGAGCAGTTTGTGGACCAGAACCTCCAGCGCTCACCAGCACCAGTACGGCGCCGAGGAACTGGTCGACCCGGAGGAGGACCTGTTCAAGAAGACCTGCGGCACCTGCGGACACGAGCTGACGTACGAGAAGATGTGATGACGACGAGTGACTTCCCTTCGTGGACCTGGATTTACTTGAACACGTTTGATTTAAGAGATTATTTGTGTCGACTGTCGTTTCATGAACTCACCTCATCATTTTATACGACCCTCTGCCTCGTTCATGAACGCATCGTCGAGAAACTGTCATATCTTTATTTAAAAGAATTTATTGCATCACTTTTGTCAAGATACTTGTGTAATGTTGTGTACTTTACAAATGACCCAGTACTTTTTTTCCACGAGACTCCATGTAAAATATCGTCTTTAAGAGCTTTTGAGCGTCGCTTTTGTCAACATACTTTCAAAATAAAGTTGATAAATAACATCGGTTCCTGTTGAAAAATATTTTGCCGTTTTTAAAAGAGCGATGATTTTCAAAAGTGTGTAGTATTTTACTCGTGTGTGTACTTTCCAAAGAGTTAATTTGAATGAAGACAGAACTTTTACAACCGGTTTGGTTTTCTTAAAATTAGAAAAGAAACGGTGTATCCTCTTGTCCTCAGTCGTCGCTGTAGCCTCTTCACGGTATCCTCTCGTCCTCAGTCATCACTGTATCCTCTCCTCACTGTATCCTCTTTTTACGGTATCCTCTCCTGATTCGTCGCTGTATCCTCTCGTCCTCAGTAATCACTGTATCCTCGTCCTCACTGTATCCTTTTTACGGTATCCTCTCGTCCTCAGTCGAGGAAACAGTGATGACCGAGTCGTCACAATTGAGTTCTGAATCGCCTCATTGAGAAAACGATGCGTTCACAGACACTTTTCAAATGTTTAAACAGTTGAAGATCATTTAACTTTTGATCATCAGGACCTGATTCTAAACTCAAAGGTTCACATTATGATAATCTGGTGAAACTAAATCTATTCAATATTTTGTCTTTTTTTCTTAAAACGAGTCACGCCAATGTTGTCAGTACACGCGCGCGGCCTCTGGAGGGCGCAAGAGAGCCGCAGCATTATATTAAAATGATGGTAAATAAAACTACAAATAAAGTGAAGTCAGTTTGTTAGATTCTGAAGTTTATTATCCAATAATATCCACATTTATTTAAAATTCAAACGTCTGAGTCTCCGGCGTCTTGAACACAAAGGCGTCTTTCGTGGCCTCGACCTCCAGACCCTCGTTGTCCTGCAGAGACAAACGTCGTCATTCTAAGTTTAAAAACATCATAAAATACTTACTTCGCTGAAGTACTTCTCGATGAGGCTGTGGGCCGCCTGGTACACCAGCTCGTTGTCGTGGCTCTGGAGCAGCTCGATCCGGTCCAGACCCCCGAGCTCCTCCACCAGCAGACTCAGCTTCTCCAGCTCGCCCAACTTCTCCGCCGCCTGGTGGCGAGGTGTGGAAGTGTCAGAAGATTAAGAAAAATGTAACGTCTCCAACGTTACAAACCTTTAGCTTTGACATGCATTTAAAGAATCTTATTCAAAGGAATACAAATTTAATCTCATGAAAATATTCCTTTAATATGAAAACATTTGTTAAACATAAATAACTAAAAAGTATATTTTCTAAGCTATTTGATCGTGTTTTTCCACGTCGTCGCATGATTGGCTGAAAGTTGATCCAGTAGCTCTGTGCTCTGTTGGTAATGTCTGGTGACTCTTTCGCTTTTAAAGTGAATATAATATTGGTGTAAGAATCATCGTTGAATTCAAAAATAAATAAATAGTTAAGGAAACGTAGTTGTGTATATTGAAAGGTTGACATCCAGAGGCTGAATAAATAAGATTAATTTCTAATATTCTTCAAACACTTTTTGACTTTTTAATTTGTCTAATATTTATGATGGAATAAGAAAATCATACTATGTAAAGAAATTAATCGTTTTTCCTTTTAAAAATGAAAGATTGAATTCAATAGTTTATACATTTTATTTAATTATTCAAAAAGAAAATGTATTAAAATGTTTGATGTTAAATGCGTTTTTGATTTAACATCAAATACCCTTTAAAGAACGTATGAACCACTCATTTCGTTTTCAAATATACACTTTTAACGTACGTTTAACATCAGTTTAAAATTAATGTTTGAATTTAACGCTTCAAATGTAGAACATTTTATTTTAAGGCTTTAGTTTTGAGCTTTTAAACTAATTATTCAACAACTTCTACATTTAAAATGTGTGAATTTTCTCTGAGGACAGAACTTCTAAATTCTGATTCAATTTTATTTGAATTAAAAAATATATATAATTTTAAGTATAAATATCAAGATATACATTTTAAATAGTTTGATATTTGAATTCCAAACTTTATGAAAAGAAATATTGAATTTAAATTTTGTAATTCAACATATAAATGTTGGTATAATCGCGTCAGACTCTACCAGCAGATCCCAGAGCTACTGGATCAAACTTGTAAAAGTGCAATAAATGTTTACTTTGGAAGTAAATCTTCAGAAATTGAACTTTTACTTGTTTTCTAAAGTACGTGGATCTCACCAGGAATATGTTGTTGATGGCGTCCAGGATCACCAGGATGACCTTGGCGTCCTTCACCTGCAGCAGGTTGACGATGGCCTCCAGGGCGCCCGACTGCACCAGCTGGACCACCTGCTCGACGGTGCCCCCGCTGGTGATGTTGGTCACTGCCCAGGCCGCCTCCCTCTGGGTCTTGAAGTCTCCCTGAAAAAACAAGAACGCCGTCCATAAAAGGTCCGAGACTCTCGGTCCAGAACCTCACGTTTCTCAGCAGGTCCACCAGGGGGGGCAGCAGGCCGCAGGTGATCAGCTGCTGGATCTGCTTGCAGGGCCCGGCGGCCACGTTGGACAGAGCCCAGGTCGCCTCCTTCTGGACGCTCGCCTTCTTGTGGCGCATCAGCTGCGGCAGCACGTCCAGGATCCCGGCGTCGATGGCGGCCTGGGTCTGCGGGTTGGAGCCGCTCACGATGTTCCCCATGGAGCGCAGCGCCGGGGTCTGGAGGGGGGAGGCTCGTGAGACGGGGGTCAAGGGTCAGGGGGCGGCGGCGGTGGGGTACCAGCACGCTGAGCTCCTTGTGGGTCATCAGCTCCACCAGGCGAGGCACGATCCCGGTCCGGACCACGATCTCGATGCGGTCGTTGTCTCCGTCCGTGAGGTAGGAGACGGCCCAGCAGGCGTCGGACAAAACGTCTTTGTCGCTCAAGTGGAGCAGTTGGGTCAGCGAGGGCAGAACCTGCGAGAGTTTTTGTTAGATTTTCCTTTTAAATGCCAACATTTTTGACGTTTAAAAATTTTTTTTAAATAATTGTTGGAATTAAAATGTCAAACTTCATATTAAAAAAAATATATGTTTTACACAATTATTAAATGTTTAAAAACAAATTAGCATTTAAAAAGGAAAATCCAACATAAATTAACTAATACAATTTTTAGGATGCTTGTAAAAACAATATTTTAAATCTGTATTTTTACTAAAACGTGATTTTTTTTATTAAAAATTTAGTTTATTACAATAATTGAAATTAAAATCTAAATTCTGTATAAAAATGTTGTATAACTATATTTCATTAAAAACAAAAGTTGGAATTAAAATGTCAAACTTCTTATTTAAAAATTATGTTTTTAATTATTGTAATAAATAACTTTTAAAAGATTCCATTTTTTTGTAATTTATTTAAAAATAAATTACAGTCGAGTAAAAATACGGATTTAAAATATTGTTTTTACAAGCATCAGCATATTTACATTTTGTTTATTACAATATAAAAAATAAATAAAAAGGTCATTTGATTATTCAAAAATTAAATCACATTTAAAAATAGATCTAATGCTTAAAAATACTTTCAATTCAAGTGTCAACGATGCTGCTCTAAACTGGTTCGATCAACTTGATTTAACCTTTAAATCTTTTATTTCAACATCTTCACATTTTATTGTGAAAGTTGATTTTAAACGAGACATTTTCAACGTCAACACCGCGTCATACGTCATGCGACAGCGCGTCGTGCGACAGCGCGTCGTGCGACAGCGCGTCATGCGACAGCGCGTCGTGCGACAGCGCGTCGTGCGACAGCGCGTCGTGAGACAGCGCGTCATGCGACAGCGCGTCATGAGACAGCGCGTCATGAGACAGCGCGTCATGAGACAGCGCGTCATGAGACAGCGCGTCATGAGACAGCGCGTCATGAGACAGCGCGTCATGAGACAGCGTCGTGCGACAGCGCGTCATGAGACAGCGCGTCATGAGACAGCGCGTCGTGAGACAGCGCGTCGTGAGACAGCGCGTCGTGAGACAGCGCGTCGTGAGACAGCGCGTCGTGAGACAGCGCGTCGTGAGACACCGCGTCGTGAGACACCGCGTCGTGAGACAGCGCGTCGTGAGACAGCGCGTCGTGAGACAGCGCGTCGTGAGACACCGCGTCGTGAGACAGCGCGTCATGAGACAGCGCGTGAGACAGCCATGAGACAGGCGTCATGAGACAGCGCGTCATGAGACAGCGCGTCATGAGACAGCGTCGTGGGGCATCGTGAGACAGCGCGTCATGAGACAGCGCGTCATGAGACAGCGCGTCATGAGACAGCGCGTCATGAGACAGCGCGTCATGAGACAGCGCGTCATGAGACAGCGCGTCATGAGACAGCGCGTCATGAGACAGCGCGTCATGAGACAGCGCGTCATGAGACACCGCGTCGTGAGACACCGCGTCGTGAGACACCGCGTCGTGAGACACCGCGTCGTGAGACACCGCGTCGTGAGACACCGCGTCGTGAGACACCGCGTCATGCGACACCGCGTCATGCGACACCGCGTCATGCGACACCGCGTCATGCGACACCGCGTCATGCGACACCGCGTCATGCGACACCGCGTCATGCGTCATGTGACTCACCTGCTGCACGGCCGACAGCGGCGGCGACGGGTTCTTGTTCCTGCACAGGTTGGACAGAGTCCACGTCAGGTTCCTCAGGTACCCGATCTAAGGAGCACACGAGACTCGGATCATCTCACAGGAACCGGTTCTGGTCCTGGTGGGTCTGGTACCTACAGGAGTGTCCGGGGAGATGCGGGTCAGCAGCGCCGGGATCACGTTACACTCGATAAGGACGTCCCTGTAGACCGGACCATCACCTGTTCAAGGACATGAAGGTGAACCAGACTCTCAGGAAGGAGGAGAGGGATAGAGGAGAGGAGAAGGGAGTAAGATGGATGAGGAGAAGAATGGAGGGAGGGAGGATGGATGGAGGGAGAAGAAGGATCAGTTTCTTCACCTGCGATGTTCCCAAGAGCCCACACAGCCTGCTCACTGATGTGCAGCAGAGGAGACGAGAGCAACGAGATGAAGCTCGGAACAGCTCCGTGTTCAACCACCTGAACATAGAGTTTATTGTATCAACACTTTGTTGTTGTGATGCGTGTCTAGAACAAAGTTCAACACACAGTGTACTCACAAATAGTAAATCTACAGAAGTCTAAGTCAACAAAATAGAATTAACTTTATTGTTCTTACCTTTTGTCCAATCTGATAAATCCCAGCATCCAAACATGCACTAAAAGTTACCTTCCCTGGTAACTAGTTACTTTGAAAGTTACTTAAATAATCTAACGACATTACTACTTTAGAGTAAGAATCAGAATCCTTTATTGTCCCGCGAGGGGAAATTCGGTTTAACAGCAATATGCCAAAAAATAAAACACCCAGAAATAAATTAAAAAGAAAAAAAAAAATCTAAATAGAATAGAAAATAAATCTGCACTATATTATATACACAATCATATTTACAAAAATAACAAGAAAGGTGCAGTTAAATAATTATCTTGGTGTGTTCTTGTTGTGGAGTCTGATGGCAGCAGGGAGGAAGGACCTGCGGTACCTCTCCCTCACACACCTGGGATGGAGCATCCTATCACTGATGGAGCTCCTCAATGCCCTCAGTGTGTGCTGGAGAGGGTGAGATAAGTTCTTCCTCATGGAGGCCAGCTTGCTCCGTATCCTCCTCCCAGACACTTCCTCCACAGGATCCAGGGGGCGCCCTAGGACGTAACCGGCCTTCTTAATAAGGCTGTCCAGTTTAGCCCTATCCTTTGCTGTCATGCTGCTCCCCCAGCAGACCACACTGTTGAAGATGGCAGAGGCCACTACTGAGTCATAGAATGACTTCAGGAGTGACCCCTGGACACCAAAGGACCTCAACCTCCGGAGCAGGTAGAGTCTACTCCGCCCTTTTTTATAAAGAGCAGCAGTGTTATCCACCCAGTCCAGGCGGTTGTTGAGGTGAACACCCAGGAACTTGTAAGACGTGACAATCTCAATTTCCTTACCCAGCACTGCCGTCAAAGCTCAGGTTAACTAAACTCCACACTAACTAGCTTCACCTGCTGTGTGTGCCACGAGGTTCCGGACGCGATGTTGGTCAGAGCCCAGGCGGCCTCGAACTGGAGCGCCGGCTCGTGGTCCATGTTCAGGAAGAGGACGAAGCGGGTCAGGAGTCCGGCCTCGATGATCTCCTTCAGGGGAGGGTTGCGCTCCAGAGACAGCAGCTTCCTGGACGTCAACATGACTTTTACAACGTACAGAACCACGAAAATATGACTTTTGTTGGCGTTTGAAGGAAAATGTAAGCGCAGAATACGACGTGAAATGTAAACGTAGAATACGCCGTAACATTTAAGCGCAGAATAAGACGTAAAATACGACATAACATTTAATTGCAGAATACGACGTGAAATACGACGCAACATTTAAGCGCAGAATACGACGTGAAATACGACGCAACATTTAAGCGCAAAAGACGTAAAATTTAAGCGCAGAATACGACGTGAAATACCACGTAGAATTTAAGTGCAGAATATGCCGTAAAATGTAAACGTAGAATCCGCCGTAACATTTAAGTGCAGGATATGAAAAATTTACTTTTTCCATATTTTATTCTGTTTTTATTTCTGGGTGTTTCATTTCTCTTGCTGCTGTTAAACCGAATTTCCCCTCGCGGGACTAATAAAGGTTTTCTGATTCTGATTCTGATTCTGAATAAGACGTAACATTTAATCGCAGAATACGACGTAACATTTAATCGCAAAATACGACGTAGAATTTAAGTGCAGAATACGCCGTAAAATGTAAACGTAGAATACGCCGTAACATTTAAGAACAGAATACGACGTACAATTTAAGCGCAGAATACGACGTGAAATACGACGTAACATTTAAGCGCAGAACAAGACGTAAAATGTAAACGTAGAATAAGACGTAAAAATGATTCAAGCATTAAAAATAAAACCTCGCAGCTTGACATCCTCTCGTCTGAGCTTCTCTGTCGTCGCTGTTCACGCTCTCGATGATCTCGTCGATGGACGCGACCTGAGAAGGTCAAGCCAGAGAAGGTCACGACGCACCTGTAACCTCGAGGGGACCCCCGAGGGCCCCCCGTGAACTCACCGCAGACTCGGGCGACAGGACCTCCTCGTCCGGGAACGACGACAGCCGAAGGTTCCTCCTCTTCATGAAGTTCTCATCCTTGCTCGCCTTCCTGAGCTCCACGCACTGCGTGATCCTCTTCTCGCGCAGCTTCTGCGGACGCACAGGTGAGCGTGAGAAAATGGCGCGAGAATAAAGAAGAGATGAAGGTGTGTTTGAGCAACTGACGGACGGATCTTTGCCCTTGTTCTTGAACCTCAGGACGCGCTCCTTGGTGACGTTCTTGGTGGGCATGATGGCGGCGGACCGGACTCACCTGTGCGGCTTCACCTTTAACAGGTGCTGCAGGTGAGTCTCATTAGCCGTGATTGACAGGTTGACGGCCCAACGACTCGTCAATTGTAACACAAGCTATAACTAGTGATGTTTCCCAGACATTAAAAGTTTTATCAACAGAGTCTTTTAACGAACTTTTTTTTTATCCACGGACTCGATTATGTTTCTCTCAGTTGTTGTGGCGCTTCCCCGTCGATAGAGGGCAGCATAGCAATACATTTGGACTCAGAACCCTTCGACGAAATCATTTTTAAATGGAAGCAATTGAAACAATAATATTAATGTAATTACAATTATAATGGCGGGTGTATTTATACATCCATTAAAAGTCTGAATATTTAAGATAAAAAAAGAGTTTTGTTGATAGAAAGAGGACGTTATTGAAAGGTGACAGTGATGGAAAACGTCTCTTCCTCTCCAGCACCAGGAAGGGAGGAACAATAGTGGCTCAAGTACACGTTTCCCTTCAAGCAAAAATATAATCTCACGATACATCGAAAGGTATTTTCCGTCTATGTTAAAGTACTTCTTTCAAGTTTCATCTCACTGTCTCACGAATATTGCTACAATAACATCCTATAACGATGACTGATGCCGTACTAATAAAAAATTCTTAAAATAATAATAATTAACACTGTAGACACTAATCCGCAGATACATTATGACCACCTGGCTTTTAACGTGTCAAAACTGTTTGTATAGATTAAATGGTCTATTGAAAATATACAGAAATCTTACAATATAAATAGTTTTTATCACCTTTTCATCGTTCCAATTTTCTTTTTGGTTTAATTAATAGAACCGGAAGCCAAAGTACGTCCAAACGTTGGTGTTAAAAGATGCAGGAGTCGACTGTATCCTCTCGTCCCCAGTCGTCGCCGGAATCTGGCGGGATTCTTGCGATGTTTCAAGCAACCACACAACTATACAACTATATAACCACACTACTATAGAACTAAGCAACCACACAACTATAGAACTAAACAACCACACAACTATACAACTATACAACTATATAACCACATGACTATAGAACTAAACAACCACACAACTATACAACTATATAACCACACAACTATAGAACTAAGCAACCACACAACTATAGAGCTAAACAACCACACAACTATACAACTATATAACCACATAACTATAGAACTAAACAACCACACAACTATACAACTATATAACCACACAACTATAGAACTAAACAACCACACAACTATACAACTATATAACCACACAACTATAGAACTAAACAACCACACAACTATACAACTATATAACCACACAACTATAGAACTAAACAACCACACAACTATACAACTATATAACCACACAACTATAGAACTAAACAACCACACAACTATACAACTATATAACCACACAACTATAGAACTAAACAACCACACAACTATACAACTATATAACCACACAACTATATAACTAAACAACCACACAACTAAACAACTATATAACCACCAGTGGATAAATGATGTGAGCAACGGTCGTGAAAGTCTCTCAGAAAAGGATCATCACGGTCGGATCATCTTAAATGCTTTGACTCTCTAGGAAGAGGAACATGAGATCCAGACGGTTCTCATGCCCTCCTGCTGCTCCATGATGTCACCACCGAGGTCAGGACGTTCCTCACAAAGAGGGAGTTCTTACGTGTCCTGAGACAACACGATGTTCCTCTCTGTAAACAGGTCGACGGTTCAAAGACGGAGCGAAGCCATTACCTGCCGACACTGATCATCCTGCTGCCCTTTTGACCCGGAAGTCCTCGCGGCTCCTCTGAGACACGACCCAAGGAGGCGTGTCTTCTGTCCCACGACCACGTCTCCGACTCGCTCGTCCAAACAATGATTGAAGGAAGCTGCAGGTTCAAAGCTGTTTACACAGACCGTGGTGTCCACCATCCATCACTGACGTCTGTCTCGTCCACAGCTGCTTCATGAAAGTGTCTCTTCGGGCTCGGACCTCAAAATGAAAGTTAGTAAGTAAGTCATATTTATACAGCGCTTTTCTAGACCAGGGTCACAAAACGCTTAAACAATGAAACAATACTCAATAAAAGGATATACTTTAAAAGATCACGACACATAAGACAAACACAAGAGTCTCTGGGAATCAAGGAAAAATGTTTCTTGAAGGAGTCAGTAGATCATCAAACACAGATGTTTCTTGAAGGAGTCAGTAGATCATCAAACACAGATGTTTCTTGAAGGAGTCAGTAGATCATCAAACACAGATGTTTCTTGAAGGAGTCAGTAGATCATCAAACACAGATGTTTCTTGAAGGAGTCAGTAGATCATCAAACACACATGTTTCTTGAAGGAGTCAGTAGATCATCAAACACAGAGATGTTTCTTGAAGGAGTCAGTAGATCATCAAACACAGATGTTTCTTCAAGGAGTCAGTAGATCATCAAACACAGAGATGTTTCTTGAAGGAGTCAGTAGATCATCAAACACAGATGTTTCTTGAAGGAGTCAGTAGATCATCAAACACAGATGTTTCTTCAAGGAGTCAGTAGATCATCAAACACAGATGTTTCTTGAAGGAGTCAGTAGATCATCAAACACAGATGTTTCTCGAAGGAGTCAGTAGATCATCAAACACAGAGATGTTTCTTGAAGGAGTCAGTAGATCATCAAACACAGATGTTTCTTGAAGGAGTCAGTAGATCATCCAACACAGATGTTTCTTGAAGGAGTCAGTAGATCATCAAACACAGATGTTACTTGAAGGAGTCAGTAGATCATCAAACACAGAGATGGTTCCAAAGCTTAGGAGCAACAGTCTGGAAGGATTTCTCTCCTCTGGTCCTGAAGTTCAGGAACCATCAGTAGATTCTGATCCACAGACCTCAGAGCCCGAGCTGGGGTGTAAGTCTGGATCAGATCACTGATGGAAGGTCTGACCATGAATAGATCTGAAAGTAAGAACCAGAATTTTAAAGTTGATCCTGAAAGGAACTGGCAGCCAGTGAAGAGTTTGAAGGAGAAATGTGAGTTCTTCTACTAGAGCGGCTCAGAATTCTGGCTGCAGAGTTTTGTATGAACTGCAGGCGAGACACATCCTTCTTGTTTAGACACAAAATAAACTGTTACAATAGTGTAAACGACAAAAACACATGGATTATAAGATCCAGATCATGTTGTGACAACATTTTCTTAAGTTTAAAGATACTCTACTGTGGCAGTAGTTGTTATTTCAGCCATTAACACAACACACTAGGGTCATAGTTCATCCATACATCAGACATTTTGACCATTAAATAATGCTATTTTTTATTTTGCTATGGACTCTTTGTCAATTTAAAGGTTGTAGATCTACGGAAAAGAGCGAAGGTGTCGTAGAGTTTGATCAAGTCCAGATCATTCGATGTTTGTGTGAGGGTAGCGACGAATACTGAGTTTCAAAGCCATGATAGGAACGGGTCATTTCAGGAGGCCCACCAGGATCGTCGGTCAATTTAAACGAATGGACGTTATTGTAAAGTGGAGTGTGTACGTTCTCCCCGTGTCGCTTGGGTTTACTCCGGGAACTTCGGTTTCCTCCCACAGTCCAACAAAAATACAGAGGTTGATTGACAACTTGGGGAAATTGTCCGTAGGTATGAGTGTGTGTGTGAATGGTTGTGTGTCTTTGTGTGTCCTGCCAACCGATTGGCTTCCTGTCCAGGGTGTCCCCCCCCTTTTGTAACACCCCTGGTCTATGACATGTACAATTAAATTACATTTATGGAACCAAAAATGGCAAAATCCCTTCATAAAATCTGAAACCGTCTATTTATTTACGTGTAAATATCATTCAAACTGTCTCCACCAAAGACTTAAATGAGCCAAAGCTTCAGTGGAAGCTCGTGGAGTCCTCACATGAATTAAATCGCACTTAAACAATCATGTTAATTGTTAATTGTCTACACACAAGTGCGTATATTTCAGGTCGATCTCTGTCATAGTATGTTCCTCATCTAAGCTCCGCCCCTTCTTCCCATCCTCCCCTGGTTCCCAGATCAACTTGAGGTGTCTATAGGAAATCATTAGTATAGATCGTGCTGCAGTGCTGCGTCAATACACACACTCGCACACACACACACACACACACACACACACACACACACACACACACACACACACACACACACACACACACACACACACACACACACACACACACACATACAGACCCTGCTGCGGCAGAGAACGACTCTCATGTCAGGTGAGTCCTGAAGCATTACATCATCATCTGATGCTCCACCTGTTCATTTTGTCCCCGAAAGATTATGGAGTGTGTTACAGTCGCACACGTGTAGGATGTAAAGTACACTTTTTTTCTAACCTCTATAAATATGTCATGATGCCACTTCAATACCAGAGAGAAGCAGGAGTCCAATCCATCGAAGTGTGACGTCGACAAACTCACTGGAGACTTTGAAATAGATCTTCTTCCAGTTTCTGCTGAGCAGGGCTGAAGCAACAACACAATCAACAGCATGAGAGTGTAACACTGTTGTCGTGCTTTGTGAGTCGATCTTCAACGTCCCGTAGTAACACACTTAAAAAAATGGACCAAATAATCAACAAATAAAATAATTATATTTAAAACTAAAAGAGAAAACTTATTTAACTTCAAATGTATTTCTTCAAAAAAAGATAAGTGCAGTCATTTAATATGAAACATACCAGCTCGTAACAATTACACACTTCATCATTCGCTTTATCTATTATGAGAAATAAAGTGTATTTTTACTACTGAATCGTTTACTTGCTAGCTTAGCAAGTCCAAAACCGTTGCTAGCCAGAGGTGAGGTTCACAACACGTTAAAATGTATTTATTTATTTAAGTGAATTTTAAATTGAAGCATATATTTGTTAGCTCAGCAAGTCAACAAAAGACGTCATTCCTGTTGTGCTATATTGGTGGAAAAACTGTTCAAAAAGTAGCAAAAAAAATTGATTGTGAAGTGAATTTTAAACTGAATTGTTTACTTGCTAACTTGCTAGCAAGTTGACAACAGCAGTTTTCTGAGGTGAAACGTACCACCCCGTAACACTTTTATTAATGGGGAAAATGTCTAGTATAGCAGGTTTGCAATGTTGCTAGCTGTATACGTGGAAACTAACCACTCCTTAACACTTTATTAATAGAGAAACTGTACATATGTATTTATAAATAAACAAAAAAAAATAGAACATGAACTTTAAATTCAATAATTTACTCGCGATCTTAGCAATTCAACAACAGCTAGCTTACCAAGTGGACAATAGCTAGCTTAGCATTTGACAACAGCTAGCTTAGCATTTCGACAACAGCTATCTTAGCATTCCGCCAATTCTAGCTTAGCAATTCGATAACAGCTAGTTTAGAAATTCACCAATTCTAGCTTAGCAAATTGAAAACAGCTAGCTAACTAGTTGCAGGTTTACCACCTTGTAACACTCGGTATCTTTGTATATTTACAAGATTAGAATACAAACTTTGTAATTATATGCAAAAAAACGACAAAACTTTAATTCCCAATAAACTGAAGACATTTTTTACACAACAGAGAATCATACGAATAAATATGTGGTTCTCAAACTGAATGAATCTCGTCCTTCACTTGGTGGTAACGATGTATATTTTTGACCAGGAATTGACGCACAAAGGTTGTGTATCTTCAGGTTCGCATGTGTGTTTGTGTTGAATGACTGTTGCTTCAGATCAATGGATTTATCCTGTGTCGCGTCAAACCGTGAGCTCATGGGTCCACCTTCAATACGCCATTAAAACTCACACAAAAGTAAAAAGAATTCCAGAGAGCGGAGGCCAGTGTGTGTCGGACCAACACCGTGACGGTAACTGCTGTTTGTGGCTGCAGTAAAGAAGGCAATGAAACCGTCCTCGGTCTTCAAACTCATCCGAGACTTTCATTGATCCAGATGTGAGTCTCGGCACGTCGGTGACACGTGGTAAATGTTCTGTCGCGTGAGTCCCGGACCCTCTGGATCTCCCCATCGCCGACTTGAAAACCACCGACGTTATCAGTCCGATCGGGCCTCTGACGATGAAAGAGGCGAGATGGTCCACCATGATGGCCGGGCGGGGGGGCGGGTGTGTGAAGTGGGAAACTTCAAACAAGTTCACACAGATACGAGAGAACAGTTGCAAGAGCCCCCATAGTCCGTGGTGGTCTCCGACAATAGAGCAGAATCTTTGAGGAAGCTTCGGTCTCGATCTAAGGAGACCAAAGACAACGAAGGTGCTTCTGGGGGGGTGTCGTCGTGGAGGCTTCGAGTCAGGTATCAGGTGTTTGACCGGACCGAGAGAGACCCCCCCCGCCCCCCTCGCACGGGCATCCCATTCACCTGGCTCCGGACAATAGCTGGGGCCTCTGCCGGGCCCGGGTAACACTAGAAGGTCTTAATGGCTACAAGATGAAGGGAAGATGGTTGGAAGATTACAACATGAGGGGAAAAAAAGAGAAGCTTTTTGATGATCTGAGCCGCCGCAGGTTCCCACACGAGTATTTAGAGCTTAGCGTTGATTCTTAGCGACTAATCGCTTCACAATAACACATTGTTTACAAACATGGAGCCGCTCGGGTTTCTTTATCTGTGCTCACAACAAAACTAACATGTTAACAGTTTGTGTCGACTTACTTACTTACCTTTTCATCACGTGACAACAAAACTAGACAATGAACTTTAAATTTAGTAATTTACTCGCTATCTTAGCAATTCGACAACAGCTATCTTAGCAATTCGACAACAGCTATCTTAGCAATTCGACAACAGCTAGCTTAGCAATTCGACAACAGCTATCTTAGCAATTTGACAACAGCTAGCTTAGCAATTTGATAATAGTTAGTTTAGCATTTGGCCAATTCTAGCTTAGCAATTCGACAATAGGTGTATTTTCAGCAGCAGTACGAGGATCACACGTCTTCACTGCTGATACCAGCGTAAATATTTTGCCAATATTTCTCATATTTCTTGATCCAAACCAAACTGTCGGGCCAGCAGGTGGCGATAGAGTTCAAACAGCTGGTTGAAATCATGGTTAAATAGTAGTAGAAGAAGAAGCTGTCACATCATTTCCTGTTAGTGTGTAGCAGCAGAGTTTGATTTGAGACAAACTATCTGTGGAGGATTAGTTACTAGTTAGTACACTATCCTGATGATACTAACCAGTGCACTCAGAGAAGTATGTGAGACACAGCATGAGTCATTTGACTCAATTGACTCCTTGAATCAATGATCCAATCAGATCTTTTATCAATGGGCGGAGCTTATGACACAGGAAGCGTCCTATTGGTGGATGTTCTAACCTGTGGGGGGGGTGTTGACTGATCATTTTTGCATTTTTTTTGTAAGATTTGGCGGCAAACACATACCTACAGGTGTCTGAATCTAAACAGTAATTAGCATACCTGACTGACAGGTGTGTGTGTATGTGTGTGTGTGTGTGTGCATGAGTGCAGTTGTGGGTTTGTCTGCAACTTGAGACTTTTTTTTCTTTTTTAAACAAAACATCATCAGATGATGGACAAAGACTTGTGGTGTTTCCCAAGTCGTGCACTTACACTTAATATTTCAAGGGAAAAAGTGCGTTTACACTGAGCAGTGTGCGAGAATGCAGTGCGCAATTTGGTGCACTTAAATGGCCAGAAAATTGAGTGTGAATCGATGGACACTTTCCACCCTCAACGACCTCCATCTTAGTGACGCAAATGAAGCTAAACTGAAGCTAAACTGAAGCTGTACTGAAGCTAAACTGAAGCCAAACTGAAGCTAAACTGAAGCTAAAATGAAACCAAACTGAAGCTAAACTGAAGCTAAACTGAAGCTAAACTGAAGCCAAACTGAAGCTATACTGAAGCTAAACTGAAGCTAAACTGAAGCTAAACTGAAGCCAAACTGAAGCTATACTGAAGCTAAACTGAAGCTATACTGAAGCTAAACTGAAGCCAAACTGAAGCTAAACTGAAGCTAAACTGAAGCTAAACTGAAGCTAAAATGAAACCAAACTGAAGCTAAACTGAAGCTAAACTGAAGCCAAACTGAAGCTAAACTGAAGCTAATCTGAAGCTAAACTGAAGCTAAACTGAAGCGACGTCACTGACGACACGTCCTCAGAGCAGGTACCGACGTAAATGTCTTGAGAAAACAATAATTTTTACCAAAAAACAACTTGTTTACAATTGGAGAAAAGTGCCTTCAAGTTTTCGGCGATATAGTTCCAATGGCAATCGGTGTTAAAAAGTAGTAGAAGAAGAAGCTGTCGAGTCATTTCTGCTGTGTCTCAAATCACACACTTCTCTTAGTATACTAGAAGTTAGTATCATCAGGATAGTGTACGTACTAACTAGTAACTAATTCTCCACAGATAGTATGTCTCAAATCACATACTTCTCTTAGTATACTAGAAGTTAGTATCATCAGGATAGTGTACGTACTAACTAGTAACTAATCCTCCACAGATAGTATGTCTCAAATCAAACTCTGCTGCTACACACTAACAGGAAATGACGCGACAGCTTCTTCTTCTACTACTATTTAAGGATGATTTCAACCAGCTGTAGGAACACTATCGCCACCTGCTGGCAGCACGTTTGGTTTCAAGAAATATCAGAAATATTGACGACATATTTACGCTGGTATCAGCAGCGAAGACGTGTCGTCCTCCTACTGCTGCTGAAAATACACTTGTAAGTATATATATAAATATATATATATATAACTTCCGTTTACAACGTCAACGTCACTAAGATGGAGCCGTTTGGTGTAGAAAGTGTCCATCGATCCATACTCAGTTCTGTGTGTCTTTTAGTGACAATTTAGTGTGTATGGAGCACTACATTAGATACTAAGAATTGAGACGCACTTGAAGTACACAAGTGTGCGATTTGAGACACAGCTCTTGTTTCTATTGGAGTGAAGTGTTGTCAAGTGTCAGTGATAGTGTTTCAACGACACAATCAGTGTTAAAAAGTAGTATAAGAAGAAGCTGTCGAGTCACTTCCTGTAAGTGTGTAGCAGCAGAGTTTGATTTGAGACAGTACTACACTGTAAGTGTGTAGCAGCAGAGTTTGATTTGAGACAGAACTACACTGTAAGTGTGTAGCAGCAGAGTTTGATTTGAGACAGTACTACACTGTAAGTGTGTAGCAGCAGAGTTTGATTTGAGACAGTACTACACTGTAAGTGTGTAGCAGCAGAGTTTGATTTGAGACAGAACTACACTGTAAGTGTGTAGCAGTAGAGTTTGATTTGAGACAGAACTACACTGTAAGTGTGTAGCAACAGAGTTTGATTTGAGACAGTACTACACTGTAAGTGTGTAGCAGCAGAGTTTGATTTGAGACAGAACTACACTGTAAGTGTGTAGCAGCAGAGTTTGATTTGAGACAGTACTACACTGTAAGTGTGTAGCAGCAGAGTTTGATTTGAGACAGAACCTACACTGTAAGTGTGTAGCAGCAGAGTTTGATTTGAGACAGTACTACACTGTAAGTGTGTAGCAGCAGAGTTTGATTTGAGACAGAACTACACTGTAAGTGTGTAGCAGCAGAGTTTGATTTGAGACAGAACTACACTGTAAGTGTGTAGCAGCAGAGTTTGATTTGAGACAGAACTACACTGTAAGTGTGTAGCAGCAGAGTTTGATTTGAGACAGTACTACACTGTAAGTGTGTAGCAGCAGAGTTTGATTTGAGACAGAACTACACTGTAAGTGTGTAGCAGCAGAGTTTGATTTGAGACAGAACTACACTGTAAGTGTGTAGCAGCAGAGTTTGATTTGAGACAGTACTACACTGTAAGTGTGTAGCAGCAGAGTTTGATTTGAGACAGTACTACACTGTAAGTGTGTAGCAGCAGAGTTTGATTTGAGACAGTACTACACTGTAAGTGTGTAGCAGCAGAGTTTGATTTGAGACAGTACTACACTGTAAGTGTGTAGCAGCAGAGTTTGATTTGAGACAGTACTACACTGTAAGTGTGTAGCAGCAGAGTTTGATTTGAGACAGAACTACACTGTAAGTGTGTAGCAGCAGAGTTTGATTTGAGACAGAACTACACTGTAAGTGTGTAGCAGCAGAGTTTGATTTGAGACAGAACTACACTGTAAGTGTGTAGCAGCAGAGTTTGATTTGAGACAGACCCACACTGTAAGTGTGTAGCAGCAGAGTTTGATTTGAGACAGAACTACACTGTAAGTGTGTAGCAGCAGAGTTTGATTTGAGACAGAACTACACTGTAAGTGTGTAGCAGCAGAGTTTGATTTGAGACAGAACTACACTGTAAGTGTGTAGCAACAGAGTTTGATTTGAGACAGAACTACACTGTCATAATTTGTCGTCGGATGAAGCCAGACCTGAGGAGCGAGCGGGGGGGCATCAGGATAGTGAAGGTGGAAAAAGGTACATCAAAGAGCAGCAGAAAAGAGAAACAGCTGGTCAGTCGGTGCATGTGTGTGCGCATGTTGGTGTGTGTCCATAAACACACCTTCAAAGCGGGACCTAGATGTGCCAAACCCACCTGACTTTAAGCTCCAGGATGCGACGCACACACACTTGGACACACACACACACACACACACACCGTACGTATGCGAAACAACACCCACCTGTGCATGTGTGTGTTAGCGTGTGTGTGTTAGCGTGTGTGTGTTAGCGTGTGTTCCGTGTCGGCAATTAAAGTCCACAAAAGTCACACTCAGATAAATCACAGGTTCTCCGGGCGCTCCGTGGACGAGCACGTCCCGGCATGTCGGGGCTCAGCGCAGCACAGCTGGGCAAGACAGGCCTGGTGTCAGACTCCAGATAGTACTCGCACAGATGGTACTCCTCGAAGTATAAGGTGCACTTAACTTCCTTAAAACGTAAAATGTATTCATTCTGGTACCTGGTGCTCAAAAATGTGTCAAAATGTTTTAAGATGAGCTATGAAGCCGCACTATGACACTCGTAGTATTACTCCTTGAGGCTACTTTGTGTTACCCTAGATGGCTGCCAGAATACATTGTATTACTCCACAGGACTCTGTATTATTACCCATCAAGGCTCCATGATATTACCTGGCAAGGCTACATTGTATTACTCCGCTTGGCTTCGTAGTATTACCCAACAAGGCTGCGTATTATTATAACTTGAGACTCTGTAGTATTACCTGACAAGACAGGCTACATTGTATTACTCCGCTTGGCTTCGTAGTATTACCCAACAAGGCTGCGTATTATTATAACTTGAGACTCTGTAGTATTACCTGACAAGGCTACATTGTATTACTCCGCTTGGCTTCGTAGTATTACCCAACAAGGCTGCGTATTATTATAACTTGAGACTCTGTAGTATTACCTGACAAGGCTACATTGTATTACTCCGCTTGGCTTCGTAGTATTACCCAACAAGGCTGCGTATTATTATTACTTGAGACACTGTAGTAGTACTCGACGAGGCTACATAGTACCCCTCTGCAGGGTTGTGTAATATGACTCCGTGAGGCTCTATAGTACTACTATAGTAATACTCCGTGAGCATACATCTCACAGGATCCTTATTATTACTCCTCGATACTCCGTAGTATTACTCCAAAAGGCTTCATAGTAGTACTCCATGAGACTAAGTAGTATAACTCTGCATGCCTCTGTAGTGTTACTGCTGGAGTGTTGGTAGTATTACTCTGCAAGGCTCTGTAGAATTACTCCCAGAGGCTAACTAGTAAGTAAGTAAGTAAGTAATATTTATTTATATAGCGCTTTTCGAGACCAGGATGTGCTTTAAGCATTTAAGGTACTGCGTTTAAACATAATATTATGGTGTGTACTGACCCGAAAAATAGTACCTGTGTAGAGACTCAAGGCTGTGATTCATATAGTAGAAGAAAATGCGAGTAATAATCAAAAAAAACACAAAGGTTACTCTTTAAATGAAGCAGGTCTTGAGGAAAGACACGTCCAGGTTCCCTGTAGACACCGATCCAAACATCTCGAACTCAGGATGCGTCTCGTGTCCTGAACAAGGTTTGAGTTGCAAACACAACACTGCGGTTACAGAGTCAGACCATGAGGTCATACCTGAGGCGTCACAAGTTACTCGGGTTTTTGTTTGATTTGTTTACACCTTCTTGTGTTGACACGACTCCCGACACAAGTTGTGAACGAGGATCTTATGAAACATTCTTTGATTTGATCTTTTCTCCAAGACAAATACGATACTCTGTTGTGTGTGTGTACACACCTGTTTGTGTTGCTGAGATATTTACAATGACACAGGCGTACACAGTTTTTTTTTTTTTTTTACCAGAATCCTGTTTTTTTGCTTCAGTTTCATACACTTATTTATACACAAATATCTATATCTGCTCATCTTCATCTCACTTTCTTTGGGAAAGTTTGTATTTGTCTGAGCTGTGTCTGAACTTTTCTCAGGAAATATTAGAGTTGAACTTCTCAAGACTGGTCTCAAGACTGGTCTCAAGGCTAGTCTCAAGACAGGTCTCAAGGCTGGTCTCAAGACTTGTCTTGAGACTGGTCTCAAGACTGGTCTCAAGGCTGGTCTCAAGGCTGGTCTCGAGACTGGTCTTAAGGCTGGTCTGAAGGCTGGTCTCAGGGCTGGTCTCAAGGCTGGTCTCAAGACTGGTCTGAAGGCTGGTCTCAAGGCTGGTCTCAGGGCTGGTCTCAAGGCTGGTCTCAAGACTGATCTCAAGGCTTGTCTCAAGACTGGTCTTAAGGCTGGTCTGAAGGCTGGTCTCAGGGCTGGTCTCAAGGCTGGTCTCAAGACTGGTCTGAAGGCTGGTCTCAAGGCTGGTCTCAAGACTGATCTCAAGACTGATCTCAAGGCTTGTCTCAAGACTGGTCTTAAGGCTGGTCTGAAGGCTGGTCTCAGGGCTGGTCTCAAGGCTGGTCTCAAGACTGGTCTGAAGCTGGTCTGAAGGCTGGTCTCAAGACTGGTCTCAAGACAGGTCTCAAGGCTGGTCTCAAGAAAGGTCTCAAGAAAGGTCTCAAGGCTGGTCTCAAGACCGGTCTCAAGACTGATCTCAAGAATGATCTCAAGACTGGTCTCAAGGCTGGTCTCAAGGCTGGTCTCAAGGCTGGTCTCAAGGCTGGTCTCAAGACTGATCTCAAGACTGATCTCAAGGCTGGTCTCAAGACTGGTCTCAAGACTGGTCTCAAGGCTGGTCTCAAGGCTGGTCTCAAGACTGATCTCAAGACTGAGCTCAAGACTGAGCTCAAGGCCGGTCCCAAGGCCGGTCCCAAGGCCGGTCCCAAGGCCGGTCCCAAGGTAGGTCTCAAGAAAGGTCTCAAGACCGGGGCTTGCATCGGTTTCCAGCCAAACTGAGCGACATCAGAGAGGAGCCGCCGGCGCGTCGTGATATCACCAAATCAATAATAAATCCACCTCCTTGTACACGCACATATAACACTTTATAAATGACGCTAACAACTTAGCTCGTTAGCATACGGTGAAGACGGACAGGTTTACACTTGTTTGGAAGTTCATGATCTTATAAGAAAACAACTGAGAGGAGATGAAAAGTACTGTCATTATGTTGCTTTGACTCGCGTTTGAGTAGCACTCATAAGTTAGTACTTACTTGTAAATACTGATCCGCGCTAAGTCAACGTGCCACCAAAATACATCGCCATAGCAACCGAGCCTAACAAGCTGCGCCGCACAGTTCACAGACGGACGGAGACGTAAACAACAACGAGACATAGAAGTACAAATTGACAACTTTACAGAACGTGACACTGATTGGTTGAAGTTTTCATTTAGGAAATGCTTGATTTATACAATAAAAATTGTTTTCAATGCATATCGCACGTGACAATATCACGATAAAGATATTTTTTCGATACATCGTGCAGCCCTAGTTTGCCTATTTTGCCGAGAACAAGTGAGCTCTGGCCGCTAACTATCATTTTAAATGCAGAACAAAGGCATAAACTAAAACATCATTCAAGATCCTCTTCAGTGTAAAACTCTCAAATGTAGGAACTATTACCCATCTATTAAATAGATAAATACATTTACAGTATATAGATGAAATATCCTTGTAGTTCATGTGATAAAATGATTTCTTTACTTTCAAATATCTATAACTCTGCACAAGTGGATTTCATGAAATGAAAAAAACATAAAACATAAAAAACATGGACTCAACGTTTATCAATTCAGTGATTTTTTAAATCCAGTCTTTCATCGACGTACGTTTATGGAATTGTCACATTTGTCGGGAGTCAAAACAACATCTGTATACGGGCGTCAGGAATGTCAATCTGCCCTTTGATGATGTTCTGAGGGTTTCCCCCATGACTCGACCACACACCCTCCATCGGGCGCCTCGACACATAGAGTGGATGGTTCAATACCCACAGACACAAACTGCCAAAACAGAGGTGGATTTATCAATAAAGATGGTCGACCTACTGGCATTTGTACTTGTTTTACTTCTGTCCAAGCTTACGACTTCCCTGATCTTATCCTCGTTTTAGTTTTGGTTTGTTGTGTATTCTAGGAATTGTTGCAGAGCATTTTGAGAACAACAAACAATTGGTCGTTAGCATCATCTGGAATTGGGCGACGTTAGCTTGAAATATACTTGTCTCGAAGGTGACGTTGACAGCTTATGTCTAACTTGACTTCTTTTGAGCATTTTCGGTTGAAAAAAAACCCAATATTAATTAAAATGAAAAATATATGTTGAGTGTTCTGAGAGTCGTGAGACTCCCGCATCACCAGTTACTGATTCTTGTATAAATATTATATTTTAGTCTGTTGACCTTTGATATTTTGTCCTGTTACTATCAGTCCATGTAAAACTTTATTGACACGACACACACACGTTAGTTAAGGTCCATCTGATTGGACCAGCAAGAAATCAACCAATTGGACGCTTTTCTTTGTCAAATTTGTATTAATTAGTTATGATATACAGTACATGTCACATATGATCTAATTAAGTTTTTAAAATGCAGTTTTCTAGCTAGCTAGTAAATATTAGGGCTGCAGGATGTTGGAAATAAGTGGGATATTCGTGCCTTGAATTGCGATATCTATATTAATGCAATGTTTTTTTTCTTTCACCTAAAAATGTAGCCGCGAATCCGCGCTAGCGCAAGTACTGTAGTGTAGGTCCAGGGGTTAAGAGAAGGAAAATTATGCAATATTTCCCTTTCGTTTATTTCCGCGCTTCTGTGTCGACATGATGGTAGAAATGTATCTCTTATAACGCTCAGTCTCGCGGGACTTGCATCGGTTTCCCGCCAAACTGAGCTACATCAGAGAGGAGCCGCCGGCGCGTCGTGATATCACCAAATCAATAATAAATCCACCTCCTTGTACACGCACACATAACACTTTATAAATGATGCTAACAACTTAGCTCGTTAGCATACGGTGAAGACGGACAGGTTTGTTTGGAAGTTCACGATCTTCTAAGAAAACAACTGAGACGAGATGAAAAGTTCTTACAATATGTTGCTTTAACAAAGGAGGTTGAAAGAGACGACTGGAAAGTGTTTGACTAGATCATAAGTTGGTTTGCCTTTGTTTTTTTTACTGGATCACTAGTGTTTGACTACATCATAAGTTAGTATTACTTCACTGGATCACTAGTGTTTGACTAGATCATAAGTTAGTATTACTTCACTGGATCACTAGTGTTTGACTAGATCATAAGTTAGTATTACTTCACTGGATCACTAGTGTTTGACTAGATCATAGTTAGTATTACTTCACTGGATCACTAGTGTTTGACTAGATCAGAAGTTAGTATTACTTCACTGGGTCACTAGTGTTTGACTAGATCATAAGTTAGTATTACTTCACTGGATCACTAGTGTTTGACTAGATCATAAGTTAGTATTACTTCACTGGATCACTAGTGTTTGACTAGATCATAAGTTAGTATTACTTCACTGGATCACTAGTGTTTGACTAGATCATAAGTTAGTATTACTTCACTGGATCACTAGTGTTTGACTAGATCATAAGTTAGTATTACTTCACTGGATCACTAGTGTTTGACTAGATCATAAGTTAGTATTACTTCACTGGATCACTAGTGTTTGACTAGATCATAAGTTAGTATTACTTCACTGGATCACTAGTGTTTGACTAGATCATAAGTTAGTATTACTTCACTGGATCACTAGTGTTTGACTAGATCATAAGTTAGTATTACTTCACTGGATCACTAGTGTTTGACTAGATCATAAGTTAGTATTACTTCACTGGATCACTAGTGTTTGACTAGATCATAAGTTAGTATTACTTCACTGGATCACTAGTGTTTGACTAGATCACAAGTTAGTATTACTTCACTGGATCACTAGTGTTTGACTAGATCATAAGTTAGTATTACTTCACTGGATCACTAGTGTTTGACTAGATCATAAGTTAGTATTACTTCACTGGATCACTAGTGTTTGACTAGATCATAAGTTAGTATTACTTCCGTGTAGATACTGAGCCAAGTCGCGTCGCCATAGCAACCGAGCCTAGCAAGCTGTGCCGCACAGTTCACAGACGGACGGAGACGTAAACAACAACGAGACATAGAAGTACAAATGACAACTTTACAGAACGTGACACTGATTGGTCGAAGTGCGCGTTTAAGAAATCTTTGATTTATACAAAAAAAATGATCGCACATGTTTTCAATATGTATATCGCACGTGCCAATATTGCGATATCGATTTCGATATATCGTGCAGCCCTAGTAAAAATGCAATCAAGAAACATGTTTGCAGTCAAAAGGTGTAAGATTCATTTTATAAGAGGAACGTTTTTGTCAACATCGTTTGATTGACATTCATCCAGAGAATTCCTCTGAATCTTCACCACGGATCCGAGTCGATCCATCCAAACCCTCGCCTTCCCTTCATCTTGTTCCGCGCCGTTGTCGTTGCTGCAGTGCAGAGTCACTCGTGTGTTTGTGCGTTTTATGATGACTCCACAGTCCGTGCGAGTCCAGACGCACAACCGTCCGCCCGAAGGGAAACACAAACGCTGTTTTTTATTGATTCCTTTTTTTAATCTGCCGGTGCTGGAGAAAGTGCAAGAGTCGTGAACGTAGAAGCGTTTTACAAATAGAGCTCATGCACTGCTGTGTGTCGTTTCTGCGTCTCGCACACAATCGCTGCAGAGACGAGCGTTTTGCAGAGAAAGTCTTTAGAGCGATCGATGGAGCTCGAGCGAGTGATCTATCGACAGAGCGGGAGTCAAGAGAGATGAGTTCAATATTCTTCAATTTGTCTCCACTTGCTTTAATTACGTCCACACTTCCTTTGTGTGTACAGGAAGTGTGTGTCTGTTTCTCAGTGTGTGCACTGTGTGTCTCTGTGGCTACACTTGAGGTGGATTATAAGAAATGTTGTGTATTATAAGGTCGACTGAGTCTCTGCAAAGTTATTTCATGGTGTTCGAAAAAGATTTAGTTGAAGCTAAATACAACATTAAATTTCTTAAAAAAGAAAAATGCATGTTGCAGCATGAACTACACACGTTACAATTTGATCTTTTATCCGCCAGAAAATGTCAACAAATATTATTTAAACTTATTCGCACGGATATTTTCTTGTGTTCGAGGTAAAAATGCTAGTTTACTGCTTTACTGTCCATCTTCGAACGTTTTCCAAACCCAGAATTCCCTGGTGTCGTTGCACCCGCTCGCTCGTTTGATCGAGTCTTTAATTCCGTGTGCGATTAAGTTAAAACAGTTTCTGGAAAACCACTAATTGCATCACGGCGTCAATTACAAACGGTTTGTATGTTTACACGAGTAAAACTGCTGAATAATCATCTTTTAAGTGCCAGTGCCTCAGGTACTACAGGTATTTCAGGTACTTCAGGTATTTCAGGTACTTCAGGTACTTCAGGTACTTCTGGTATTTCAGGTACTTCTGGTACTTCAGGTACTTCACCTCAGCACGTCAGCTTCAGAAAACAGTGTTTTCCCGCTTTAATTCTGAGAAGAAGGAACTCTGCCCACTTTAATGTTGTGAATAATTGTCGAGTACTTGACTCTGGTGTTAAGTAAGTAATAGTGTAGTAACAAGTATATATGTGTAGTATCCTCTCGTCCTCAGTCATCACTGTATCCTCTCATCCTCAGTCATCACTGTATTCTCTCATCCTCAGTCATCACTGTATTCTCTCATCCTCAGTCATCACTGTATCCTCTCATCCTCAGTCATCACTGTATTCTCTCATCCTCAGTCATCACTGTATTCTCTTGTCCTTAGTCATCACTTTCCTCTCATCCTCAGTCATCACTGTATTCTCTCATCCTTAGTCATCACTGTATTCTCTCGTCCTCAGTCATCACTGTATCCTCTCGTCCTCAGTCATCACTGTATTCTCTCATCCTCAGTCATCACTGTATTCTCTCGTCCTTAGTCATCACTGTATCCTCTCATCCTCAGTCATCACTGTATTCTCTCATCCTCAGTCATCACTGTATTCTCTTGTCCTTAGTCATCACTGTATCCTCTCATCCTCAGTCATCACTGTATTCTCTCGTCCTCAGTCATCACTGTATTCTCTCATCCTCAGTCATCACTGTATCCTCTCATCCTCAGTCATCACTGTATTCTCTCATCCTCTGTCATCACTGTATCCTCTCATCCTCAGTCATCACTGTATTCTCTCATCCTTAGTCATCACTGTATCCTCTCGTCCTCAGTCATCACTGTATCCTCTCGTCCTCAGTCATCACTGTATCCTTCATCCTCAGTCACTGTATTTCTCTCGTCCTCAGTCATCACTGTATCCTCTCGTCCTCAGTCATCACTGTATCCTCTCATCCTCAGTCATCACTGTATCCTCTCATCCTTAGTCATCACTGTATTCTCTCGTCCTCAGTCATCACTGTATCCTCTCATCCTCAGTCATCACTGTATTCTCTTTCCTCAGTCATCACTGTATCCTCTCGTCCTCAGTCATCACTGTATCCTCTCGTCCTCAGTCATCACTGTATTCTCTCGTCCTCAGTCATCACTGTATTCTCTCGTCCTCAGTCATCACTGTATCCTCTCGTCCTCAGTCATCACTGTATCCTCTCGTCCTCAGTCATCACTGTATCCTCTCGTCCTCAGTCATCACTGTATTCTCTCGTCCTCAGTCATCACTGTATTCTCTCGTCCTCAGTCATCACTGTATCCTCTCGTCCTCAGTCATCACTGTATTTCTTCTCAGTCATCACTGTATCCTCTCGTCCTCAGTCATCACTGTATCCTCTCGTCCTCAGTCATCACTGTATTCTCTCGTCCTCAGTCATCACTGTATCCTCTCGTCCTCAGTCATCACTGTATCCTCTCGTCCTCAGTCATCACTGTATTCTCTCGTCCTCAGTCATCACTGTATTCTCTCGTCTCTCAGTCTCACTGTATCCTCTCGTCCTCAGTCATCACTGTATCCTCTCGTCCTCAGTCATCACTGTATTCCTCTTCGTCCTCAGTCTACTGTACCTCGTCTCTCGTCCTTAGTCATCACTGTATCTCTCGTCCTCAGTCATCACTGTATCCTCTCGTCCTCAGTCATCACTGTATCCTCTCGTCCTCAGTCATCACTGTATTCTCTCGTCCTCAGTCATCACTGTATCCTCTCGTCCTCAGTCATCACTGTATCCTCTCGTCCTCAGTCATCACTGTATTCTCTCGTCCTCAGTCATCACTGTATTCTCTCGTCCTTCAGTCATCACTGTATCCTCTCCCCGCCCTCAGTCATCACTGTATTCTCTCGTCCTCAGTCATCACTGTATCTCTCTTCTTCTCAGTCATCACTGTATCCTCTCGTCCTCAGTCATCACTGTATTCCCTCGTCCTCAGTCATCACTGTATCCTCTCGTCCTCAGTCATCACTGTATCCTCTCATCCTCAGTCATCACTGTATCCTCTCATCCTCAGTCATCACTGTATTCTCTCGTCCTCAGTCATCACTGTATTCTCTCGTCCTCAGTCATCACTGTATCCTCTCATCCTCAGTCATCACTGTATTCTCTCGTCCTTAGTCATCACTGTATCCTCTCGTCCTCAGTCATCACTGTATCTGTCTTTTAAGTGCCAGTGAAGCACCTCGGATACTTCAGGTACTTCATGTCAGCTTCAGAATACAGTATTTTCCTGCTTTAATTCAGAGAAGAAGGAACTCCGCCCACTTTAATGTTGTGAATAATGTGGGGTTCTAGGGTTCGTCACTATCATCTAAGGACAGTGGTTAGTTGGGTATTTGACTCGCATCTGCATCACTGCTTCGAGATGTTCCTGATGACAGGTCTGGGAGCTCGAGCTGCAAAATACCTGCGAGAAAACGTCTTTAAAAGAAGCCGACGGAGAGAAAAATGCATTGGTTAGCGTTGATATTTCTTAAGGTGAGATATTGTTGAGTCACAGAAGTACAGTGTCTCCTGAAGAGAAGGTTTGTCTTACAATCATCTGTTTATAAAGACTAAATATTGACTCTTTTCTCATTTGTTGAATTCCTGTTCGGTATTTGGCCGTCTTTTCCTCAAAAAACATTTTAATCAAATGAATTCCATTTTTTAGTTGGCAACATATTCAGTATAAAACACTGAAGTAGTAACTGGGACGTCAGCTAGTGCTGAGTCATGGTTTTATAGCATCTGTGCAGTCCTGGAAACACAGTCGTCTTCAGCCGAACCACAACAAAAATATTATTGTGTGTTGAACTCACATCCATTTGGTTTATGTCGACACGATTCAGTGTCAACAATCAATATATACTGATATATAGTGATAGTGTAGTAAGAAGTATATATGTGTAGTATTGTCCAGTACTTGATTCTGGTGTTGTAGTATTTACAGACCACATGACTCTTGACGAAGTCGTAACTGCTTTCATTTGTTTTTCAAACCAAAATATGTCCAAACATCAGCTTTAAAAGCTGCTGGAGTCACTGTATCCTCTCGTCCTCAGTCATCACAGTATCCTCTAGTCCTCAGTCATCACTGTATCCTCTCGTCCTCAGTCATCACTGTATCCTCTCGTCCTCAGTCATCACTGTATCCTCTCGTCCTCAGTCATCACTGTATCCTCTCGTCCTCAGTCATCACTGTATCCTCTCGTCCTCAGTCATCACTGTATCCTCTCGTCCTCAGTCATCACTGTATCCTCTCGTCCTCAGTCATCACTGTATCCTCTCGTCCTCAGTTATCACTGTATCCTCTCGTCCTCTATCATCATAGTATCCTCTCGTCCTCAGTCATCACTGTACCCTCTCGTCCTCTGTCATCACTGTACCCTCTCGTCCTCAGTCATCACTGTATCCTCTCGTCCTCAGTCATCACTGTATCCTCTCGTCCTCAGTCATCACTGTATCCTCTCGTCCTCAGTTATCGCTGTATCCTCTCGTCCTCTATCATCATAGTATCCTCTCGTCCTCAGTCATCACTGTACCCTCTCGTCCTCAGTCATCACTGTATCCTCACTTCCTCAGTCATCACTGTATCCTCTCGTCCTCAGTCATCACTGTATCCTCTCGTCCTCAGTCATCACTGTATCCTCTCGTCCTCAGTCATCACTGTATCCTCTCGTCCTCAGTCATCACTGTATCCTCTCGTCCTCCTTCATCACTGTATCCTCTCGTCCTCAGTCATCACTGTATCCTCTCGTCCTCAGTCATCACTGTATCGTCTTCGTCCTCAGTCATCACTGTATCCTCTCGTCCTCAGTCATCACTGTATCCTCTCGTCCTCAGTCATCACTGTATCCTCTCGTCCTCAGTCATCACTGTATCCTCTCGTCCTCAGTCATCACTGTATCCTCTCGTCCTCAGTCATCACTGTATCCTCTCTTCCTCAGTCATCACTGTATCCTCTCGTCCTCATTCATCACTGTATCCTCTCGTCCTCAGTCATCACTGTATCCTCTCGTCCTCAGTCATCACTGTATCCTCTCGTCCTCAGTCATCACTGTATCCTCTCGTCCTCAGTCATCACTGTATCCTCTCGTCCTCAGTCATCACTGTATCCTCTCGTCCTCCTCAGTCATCACTGTATCCTCTCGTCCTCAGTCATCACTGTATCCTCTCGTCCTCAGTCATCACTGTATCCTCTCGTCCTCAGTCATCACTGTATCCTCCTCGTCCTCAGTCATCACTGTATCCTCTCGTCCTCCTTCATCACTGTATCCTCTCGTCCTCAGTCATCACTGTATCCTCTCGTCCTCAGTCATCACTGTATCCTCTCGTCCTCAGTCATCACTGTATCCTCTCGTCCTCAGTCATCACTGTATCCTCTCGTCCTCAGTCATCACTGTATCCTCTCGTCCTCAGTCATCACTGTATCCTCTCGTCCTCAGTCATCACTGTATCCTCTCGTCCTCCTTCATCACTGTATCCTCTCGTCCTCAGTCATCACTGTATCCTCTCGTCCTCCTTCATCACTGTATCCTCTCGTCCTCAGTCATCACTGTATCCTCTCGTCCTCAGTCATCACTGTATCCTCTCGTCCTCAGTCATCACTGTATCCTCTTGTCCTCAGTCATCACTGTATCCTCTTGTCCTCAGTCATCACTGTATCCTCTCGTCCTCAGTCATCACTGTATCCTCTCGTCCTTCAGTCTCACTGTATCCTCTCGTCCTCAGTCATCACTGTATCCTCTCGTCCTCAGTCATCACTGTATCCTCTCGTCCTCCTTCATCACTGTATCCTCTCGTCCTCAGTCATCACTGTATCCTCTCGTCCTCAGTCATCACTGTATCCTCTCGTCCTCAGTCATCACTGTATCCTCTCGTCCTCAGTCATCACTGTATCCTCTCGTCCTCAGTCATCACTGTATCCTCTCGTCCTCAGTCATCACTGTATCCTCTCGTCCTCAGTCATCACTGTATCCTCTCGTCCTCAGTCATCACTGTATCCTCTCGTCCTCAGTCATCACTGTATCCTCTCGTCCTCAGTCATCACTGTATCCTCTCGTCCTCCTTCATCACTGTATCCTCTCGTCCTCAGTCATCACTGTATCCTCTCGTCCTCAGTCATCTCTGTATCCTCTCAGTCATCAGGGTATCCTCTCGTCCTCAGTCATCACTGTATCCTCTCGTCCTCAGTCATCACTGTATCCTCTCGTCCTCAGTCATCACTGTATCCTCTCGTCTCCTCAGTCATCACTGTATCCTCTCGTCCTCAGTCATCACTGTATCCTCTCGTCCTCAGTCATCACTGTATCCTCTCGTCCTCCTTCATCACTGTATCCTCTCGTCCTCAGTCATCACTGTATCCTCTCGTCCTCAGTCATCACTGTATCCTCTCGTCCTCCTTCATCACTGTATCCTCTCGTCCTCAGTCATCACTGTATCCTCTCGTCCTCAGTCATCACTGTATCCTCTCGTCCTCAGTCATCACTGTATGTCACTGTTTCATCTAGAGTTGAACGCACAGCAAAGTTCATATGAATCGACAATAAAAAGAGCAAAACGTGCGACAGTCATTTTACGCAATTCAGAAAAACGATATAGAATTATAAGCTTGTTTTTTTTAATAATATATCGAACAAAATAATGCGCGTTTGATGGCTTCAGGTTCTTCTCTAGAGTCACAGAAACATGACGTCACTTCAGGTTCTTCTCTAGAGTCACAGAAACATGACGTCACTTCAGGTTCTTCTCTAGAGTCACAGAAACATGACGTCACTTCAGGTTCTTCTCTAGAGTCACAGAAACATGACGTCACTTCAGGTTCTTCTCTAGAGTCACAGAAACATGACGTCACTTCAGGTTCTTCTCTAGGTCACAGAACATGGCGTCACTTCAGGTTCTTCTCTAGAGTCACAGAAACATGACGTCACTTCAGGTTCTTCTCTAGAGTCACAGAAACATGACGTCACTTCAGGTTCTTCTCTAGAGTCACAGAAACATGACGTCACTTCAGGTTCTTCTCTAGAGTCACAGAAACATGACGTCACTTCAGGTTCTTCTCTAGAGTCACAGAAACATGACGTCACTTCAGGTTCTTCTCTAGAGTCACAGAAACATGACGTCACTTCAGGTTCTTCTCTAGAGTCACAGAAACATGACGTCACTTCAGGTTCTTCTCTAGAGTCACAGAAACATGACGTCACTTCAGGTTCTTCTCTAGAGTCACAGAAACATGACGTCACTTCAGGTTCTTCTCTAGAGTCACAGAAACATGACGTCACTTCAGGTTCTTCTCTAGAGTCACAGAAACATGACGTCACTTCAGGTTCTTCTCTAGAGTCACAGAAACATGACGTCACTTCAGGTTCTTCTCTAGAGTCACAGAAACATGACGTCACTTCAGGTTCTTCTCTAGAGTCACAGAAACATGACGTCACTTCAGGTTCTTCTCTAGAGTCACAGAAACATGACGTCACTTCAGGTTCTTCTCTAGAGTCACAGAAACATGACGTCACTTCAGGTTCTTCTCTAGAGTCACAGAAACATGACGTCACTTCAGGTTCTTCTCTAGAGTCACAGAAACATGACGTCACTTCAGGTTCTTCTCTAGAGTCACAGAAACATGACGTCACTTCAGGTTCTTCTCTAGAGTCACAGAAACATGACGTCACTTCAGGTTCTTCTCTAGAGTCACAGAAACATGACGTCACTTCAGGTTCTTCTCTAGAGTCACAGAAACATGACGTCACTTCAGGTTCTTCTCTAGAGTCACAGAAACATGACGTCACTTCAGGTTCTTCTCTAGAGTCACAGAAACATGACGTCACTTCAGGTTCTTCTCTAGAGTCACAGAAACATGACGTCACTTCAGGTTCTTCTCTAGAGTCACAGAAACATGACGTCACTTCAGGTTCTTCTCTAGAGTCACAGAAACATGACGTCACTTCAGGTTCTTCTCTAGAGTCACAGAAACATGACGTCACTTCAGGTTCTTCTCTAGAGTCACAGAAACATGACGTCACTTCAGGTTCTTCTCTAGAGTCACAGAAACATGACGTCACTTCAGGTTCTTCTCTAGAGTCACAGAAACATGACGTCACTTCAGGTTCTTCTCTAGAGTCACAGAAACATGACGTCACTTCAGGTTCTTCTCTAGAGTCACAGAAACATGACGTCACTTCAGGTTCTTCTCTAGAGTCACAGAAACATGACGTCACTTCAGGTTCTTCTCTAGAGTCACAGAAACATGACGTCACTTCAGGTTCTTCTCTAGAGTCACAGAAACATGACGTCACTTCAGGTTCTTCTCTAGAGTCACAGAAACATGACGTCACTTCAGGTTCTTCTCTAGAGTCACAGAAACATGACGTCACTTCAGGTTCTTCTCTAGAGTCACAGAAACATGACGTCACTTCAGGTTCTTCTCTAGAGTCACAGAAACATGACGTCACTTCAGGTTCTTCTCTAGAGTCACAGAAACATGACGTCACTTCAGGTTCTTCTCTAGAGTCACAGAAACATGACGTCACTTCAGGTTCTTCTCTAGAGTCACAGAAACATGACGTCACTTCAGGTTCTTCTCTAGAGTCACAGAAACATGACGTCACTTCAGGTTCTTCTCTAGAGTCACAGAAACATGACGTCACTTCAGGTTCTTCTCTAGAGTCACAGAAACATGACGTCACTTCAGGTTCTTCTCTAGAGTCACAGAAACATGACGTCACTTCAGGTTCTTCTCTAGAGTCACAGAAACATGACGTCACTTCAGGTTCTTCTCTAGAGTCACAGAAACATGACGTCACTTCAGGTTCTTCTCTAGAGTCACAGAAACATGACGTCACTTCAGGTTCTTCTCTAGAGTCACAGAAACATGACGTCACTTCAGGTTCTTCTCTAGAGTCACAGAAACATGACGTCACTTCAGGTTCTTCTCTAGAGTCACAGAAACATGACGTCACTTCAGGTTCTTCTCTAGAGTCACAGAAACATGACGTCACTTCAGGTTCTTCTCTAGAGTCACAGAAACATGACGTCACTTCAGGTTCTTCTCTAGAGTCACAGAAACATGACGTCACTTCAGGTTCTTCTCTAGAGTCACAGAAACATGGACGTCACTTCAGGTTCTTCTCTAGAGTCACAGAAACATGACGTCACTTCAGGTTCTTCTCTAGAGTCACAGAAACATGACGTCACTTCAGGTTCTTAACTCTAGAAGTCACAGAAACATGACGGTCACTTCAGGTTCTTTCAAGAGTCACTTAGAAACAGAATGTCACTTCAGGTTCTTGTACTAGATGTCACAGAAACATGAATGTAACTTAAGGTTCTTCACTAGAAGTAAAATGAAAAAGTAATAAGAATATAATCACAGAAGAATAGACGTACTAAGGTTCTTCTAAGAGTCACAGAAACATGACGTCACTTAAGGTTCTTCTAAGAGTCACAGAAACATGACGTCAAAGAATATAATAGAACTTCAAGGTTGTCTCTAGAGTCACAGAAACATGACGTCACTTAAGGTTCTTCTCAAGATGTAATAAGAAAAATAAGACGTCACTAATAAGAAGTAAAACTTTCTAGAGTCACAGAAACATGACGTCACTTAAGGTTCTTCTCAAGAGTCACAGAAACATGACGTCACTTCAGGTTCTTCTAAGATGTCACAGAAACAGGATGTAACTTAAGGTTCTTCAGAGTCACAGAAACATGACGTCACTAATCAGGTTCTTCTTAGAGTCACAGAAACAAGAATGTAACTTAAGAATCTAATCAAGAGTCAAAGAAACATGACGTCAATAATAAGGTTCTAAATCTATAAGTAAGATAATAAGACGTCACTTCAGGTTCTTCTCTAGAGTCACAGAAACATGACGTCACTTCAGGTTCTTCTCTAGAGTCACAGAAACATGACGTCACTTCAGGTTCTTCTCTAGAGTCAAGAAACATGAGTCACTATCAGGTTCTCTCAAGAGTCACAGAAACATGACGTCACTTCAGGTTCTTCTCTAGAGTCACAGAAACATGACGTCACTTCAGGTTCTTATCTAGAGTCACAGAAACATGACGTCACTTCAGGTTCTTCTCTAGAGTCACAGAAACATGACGTCACTTCAGGTTCTTCTCTAGAGTCACACAAACATGACGTCACTTCAGGTTCTTCTCTAGAGTCACAGAAACATGACGCACTTCAGTCTTCTCTAGAGTCACAGAAACATAACGTCACTTCAGGTTCTTCTCTAGAGTCACAGAAACATGACGTCACTTCAGGTTCTTCTCTAGAGTCACACAAACATGACGTCACTTCAGGTTCTTCTCTAGAGTCACAGAAACATGACGTCACTTCAGGTTCTTCTCTAGAGTCACAGAAACATGACGTCACTTCAGGTTCTTCTCTAGAGTCACACAAACATGACGTCACTTCAGGTTCTTCTCTAGAGTCACAGAAACATGACGTGAGGTCCATCAAAGTCAAGCTGCAGGTTCAATGAAAGCAACAAATGCTGGTGATCGAGTCCTTAAAACACACTTGTATTAATAAACCATCACATGATGACTATTTTAAATGATCTTTATCTCACGAATATAATAAAAATACGCAGAAACACAAACACGTTAAACAGGTGCAGGTGAAACACATTCTAATGACCTCAGAGACGATCAGACAAAGCGATGATGATGTGAAGTTACTGATTGAACAGTTTTATTCTCGTTAAACTTCATCTGAAGATGTTTTAAAATTTTAAATAATCCACTTGTGTGATTCATATCAAACATGTTTAAAATTAACAAATGGAGAAATTTAAGTCTTGTGCTTCATTTGAATATGATCAACATATTGAAATGGAAAGGGATGAACCCGTCTGAATTCTTTGTTGATTCTTATGAACAAAGGAAAAGGGCTTGAATTCGTGTCAAACACAGATTCTTACACATGAATATGTTTTGGGCGGGCGAATGAAGACCATTTTTAGAAGGAAATCAATGCAATTCTTAGTACATATGAGTCTGAACTTGTCTGCAGTGGAGGATGAGATTTAAAACAGGCCGACACTGAGCTTAAGACCAGGTCTCATGGATCTCATGGACCTCATGGATCTCATGGATCTCATGGATCTCATGGATCTCATGGATCTCATGGATCTCATGGGTCTCATGGATCTCATGGACCTCATGGGTCTCATGGACCTCATGGGTCTCATGGACCTCATGGGTCTCATGGATCTCATGGACCTCATGGACCTCATGGGTCTCATGGATCTCACGGATCTCATGGATCTCATGGATCTCATGGATCTCATGGACCTCATGGGCCTCATGGATCTCATGGATCTCATGGGTCTCATGGATCTCATGGATCTCATGGATCTCATGGATCTCATGGACCTCATGGGTCTCATGGATCTCATGGACCTCATGGGTCTCATGGACCTCATGGACCTCATGGATCTCATGGACCTCATGGGTCTCATGGATCTCACGGATCTCATGGATCTCATGGATCTCATGGATCTCATGGACCTCATGGATCTCATGGATCTCATGGATTTCATGGACCTCATGGGTCTCATGGATCTCATGGACCTCATGGGTCTCATGGATCTCACGGAGCTCATGGATCTCATGGATCTCATGGATCTCATGGACCTCATGGATCTCATGGGTCTCATGGATCTCATGGATCTCATGGATCTCACGGACCTCATGGATCTCATGGATCTCACGGATCTCATGGATCTCATGGACCTCATGGGTCTCATGGATCTCATGGGTCTCATGGATCTCATGGGTCTCATGGATCTCATGGACCTCATGGATCTCATGGACCTCATGGATCTCATGGATCTCATGGGTCTCATGGATCTCATGGATCTCATGGATCTCATGGACCTCATGGATCTCATGGACCTATGGGTCTCATGGATCTCATGGATCTCATGGACCTCATGGGTCTCATGGATCTCATGGACCTCATGGGTCTCATGGATCTCATGGATCTCATGGACCTCATGGGTCTCATGGATCTCACGGATCTCATGGATCTCATGGATCTCATGGATCTCATGGACCTCATGGATCTCATGGATCTCATGGATCTCATGGACCTCATGGGTCTCATGGATCTCATGGACCTCATGGGTCTCATGGGTCTCATGGGTCTCATGGATCTCATGGATCTCATGGATCTCATGGATCTCATGGATCTCATGGGTCTCATGGATCTCATGGATCTCATGGATCTCATGGGTCTCATGGATCTCATGGATCTCATGGATCTCATGGGTCTCATGGGTCTCATGGATCTCATGGATCTCATGGGTCTCATGGATCTCATGGACCTCATGGATCTCATGGACCTCATGGATCTCATGGATCTCATGGGTCTCATGGATCTCATGGATCTCATGGATCTCATGGACCTCATGGATCTCATGGGTCTCATGGGTCTCATGGGTCTCATGGGTCTCATGGATCTCATGGGTCTCGTGGATCTCATGGACCTCATGGATCTCATGGACCTCATGGATCTCATGGATCTCATGGGTCTCATGGACCTCATGGATCTCATGGACCTCATGGATCTCATCGATCTCATCGATCTCATGGATCTCATGGATCTCATGGATCATGGACATTTTTGGAAGTTACTCTCAGAGGAAAAGTATCTTCTTATGAGGAAATATGCTCCTCGCTGACTGAACTATTTGAATCTAGTTATTTATCTAAGTCAGCATTTCTATGAAGATGATTAAATCACACATCCTTCCATCATCACTGATCATCATTCACTTCATTCAATCATCTGAGTGAAGTATGTTCTCACTTACGTTGAGCAAATTTGATGAAGGTAGATCTTTAGAACTTGACAATGATAAAAGTAGCTCGCGAACCGAAAAAGTGTGACACCCCTGCAGTGTCGTCCTGTGAGACTCTGGACTCATGGATGTAGGATCTCAAGCTGACATCACCTGATCTGAAGGTGTGTCTGTGTTTGATCTTTGATGGTGATGTTGACGTGTTGTTGAGTCTGAGATCTATGAGTCATGGAGGAGCAGACAGTGATGCTGCAGGTGTGAGTCTGAGTGTGTAGCTGAGAAACAACACATCTGTCGACGCACAACAACATTTACACGTCAGGAAGAAAATATAAAAACACTTGAATTGTTTTTGCACTTTTTTTGGGTCTTTAAATTATATTTGAATCCTATCATAGTTTTTTCTTTTGTATATTTTAATAAATGTTACTCATTCTTTCTTCGTTCTTCGCCATTTGTTTATTTTTGTGTTGCAATTAAACTTCCGTCACTATGTCCTTCGCATGTTAAGATTAGATTAGATGATTTTAGATTAGATTAGATTAGATTTACTTCATTAATCCCTATGGAGATATCCTTCGGGAAATTAGGCAAAGGAAGAAATAGATCCAGGTGATGACTGAGGACGAGAGGATACAGTGATGACTGAGGACGAGAGGATACAGTGATGACTGAGGACGAGAGGATACAGTGATGACTGAGGACGAGAGGATACAGTGATGACTGAGGACGAGAGGATACAGTGATGACTGAGGACGAGAGGATACAGTGATGACTGAGGACGAGAGGATACAGTGATGACTGAGGGCGAGAGGATACAGTGATGACTGAGGACGAGAGGATACAGTGATGACTGAGGACGAGAGGATACAGTGATGACTGAGGATGAGAGGATATAGTGATGACTGAGGGCGAGAGGATACAGTGATGACTGAGGACGAGAGGATACAGTGATGACTGAGGACGAGAGGATACAGTGATGACTGAGGACGAGAGGATACATTGATGACTGAGGACGAGAGGATACAGTGATGACTGAGGACGAGAGCATACAGTGATGACTGAGGACGAGAGGATACATTGATGACTGAGGACGAGAGGATACAGTGATGACTGAGGACGAGAGGATACATTGATGACTGAGGACGAGAGGATACAGTGATGACTGAGGACGAGAGGATACATTGATGACTGAGGACGAGAGGATACAGTGATGACTGAGGACGAGAGGATACAAGGATGACTGAGGACGAGAGGATACAAGGATGACTGAGGACGAGAGGATACAGTGATGACTGAGGACAAGAGGATACAGTGATGACTGAGGACGAGAGGATACAGTGATGACTGAGGACGAGAGGATACAAGGATGACTGAGGACGAGAGTATACAAGGATGACTG